>JAOXYF010000012.1:12055755-12071018 GCA_028565775.1 Sternarchorhynchus goeldii | reverse complement strand
TTAAATGTGTGTGCTTGTGTGTGTGTGTGTGTGTGTGTGTGTGTGTGTGTGTGTGTGTGTGTGTGTGTGTGTGTGTGTGTGGTGTACGTGCAAATGTGTACATGCACCAAAAACCAAAAGCGTGTGATCATCTATCTCGCCTTCTCCCTCAATTACCCTGTTATATAGCTGCATCTGCTGTCTGAGTGTGGTATGGTGCTAGGAAGCTTTGCAGTTGCAGAGAAACCTAAGCCCGGACCACTAACTGTAGCCCTGAACCCCGTGATGCTACCTGAAGCTCCTTGTGCATCCTGAACACAGCCCACTAACTGTAGCTCCTTTACTCTCTGAACTCAGACCAATAACTGTAGCCCTGAACTCTGGCTGCTACCTGAAGCTCCCTATGCACCTTGAACCCAGCCCACTAAGGAGAGTAGCTCCTTTGCTCTCTGAACCAAGCCCACTACCTGTATCTCCCTGAAGAACTGTCGCTATTCTGTGCTCTGAAACTGGCCCATTAATTGTAGCTCCTTTACTCTCTGAACTCAGCCCACTACCTGTATCTCCCTGAACCCAGCCCACTAACTGTAGCCCCTTGAACCCAGCCCACTAACGGTGGCTCAGCTCATTAACTGTAGCTCTTCTACTCTCTGAACTCAGCCCACTAAAAGTATTGTCCTGAACCCAGCCCACTATTGTATCCCCCTGAATCTAGCCCACTAACTGTAGTTCCTCTACTCTCTGAACCCAGCCCACTAACTGTAGCTCTTTAAGCTCCCTGAACCCAGTGCACTAACTGTAGTTCCTCTACTCTCTGAACCCAGCCCACTAACTGTAGCTTCTCTAATCCCTCAACCAAGCTTACTAACTGTAGCTCCTGAATCCAACCCACTAACTGCAGTTCCTCTGCTATCTGAACTCAGCTGACTAACTGTAGTTCCTTATGTTCCCTACGTAGTGTGCAACTTGGATCTTCCATGCCTGGTTATCATTGGTTGAGATTTAGGGGATCTGCTATATTAAAGACATGGCATTGAATGGGATTTGCTTCTCTCTGTTAGCAGCAGGTCCCAGACCTGTTTGTTGTGTTTGACATTAAGGCATTTTTAGTTCGAGAGCCGCTGGAAGATGCTGCTACAGGTCTGGTTTCCATATTTAGTCTTTGTGGGAAGACAAGTGAAGCTTTTTTTTTTCCATGAAGCTTATTCGAATCTGTTGGGACATCTTTACTTAGTTAAGATGTTTGCTTCATAGCTGTTTTTCCTAGTCAGGTGAAGACAAGACCAAACAAATGAAGTGAAGTGGTCAAAAGAATGAATCATTGTTTGTAACTGCATGGAAGCTCACTTTGTCTAAGACAGCTGTGGCTCAGTGAGAACTGGTTGTCTGGTAAGTTTATACTGTACATTTTCTATATCAGAACCATTCACCAAAAAAAATGGCTTCAGCTTGTCTAATTAAAAGCACCCAGTGCAGAGTGTAGGTCTCACTTTGCCTTGTATCATACAGTATCCATGATTTCAGCAGGCTGCTATATCAGGCCCCTTCCCTGCTGCTCTCTGCTGTACTGTATATTTCATATTTAATATGATAGGAATGTCCTATGTATCTCCTGAAGCGCAGGAAATAGCCCACCAGTGGGCACGACAATTCAGAGCTGTCCTCCGTGTCAGCTTGTACCGACCAGAGTGATGTTCTGACAAATTACAGACTTCAGGCTGGTAGAGTCACTGGGATGGGAGAGAGGCATTGGGCCTCGGTACGGAAATAATGACCTGACACTACACGAAGGATGAAAAACATACAGCTAAATCAGACAGATTGCATTTTTGCTGACGTTGTTGTGTACGGTTTGAAGACCCCAGTTCTAAAAGAAGGCTAAAAATCTTAAACTTTTCCCAGTAAAAAAAAGAAAAAAACATTTACTCAGGTCTGAAAACTGTGAAATATTTCATTTTGAAAGCCTGTGGACAGTCAGGGGGAGTGTAGGCAGTGAGAGTCTGTGCTCTGTTGTGTAGTCGTGAGAAAGAGACCTGGGAAGATCAGTGCGGGAATAGGAACCCAAAGCCATGTTTTCAGTCCAAACAAGACAAGTCCTCCCTTCTGAATGAAACAAACCAGCTCTGTCCTGAAGTGCCTCTCTCTCTCTCTCTCTCTCTCTCTCTCTCTCCAGCACAGCAGGTGCTTTTTGAAAGCAAACACTGAAAGTGTGTAATATGTTCTTGATTGATAGTTCAGTCTTATTATATTAGTTCTGTCAGCAGAAATCTTAGTGTACATTAACAGGGTCACTATCCACACACGTGTGCATGCACACTTAAACCTTGAGAGTTTATGACTCCGTTGTTTGCGTGTTTTTCAGACAAACTGCTACTACCATGGACAGGTGAGCGGCAAGCAGAACTCTGACGTCATCCTCAGCACCTGCGCAGGACTCAGGTGTGTTACCGTAGGACATTCGCTCCGAGAGATCACCAAGGTCATAATCCCTGCCACCTCTAACACACCCCCCCATACGCCAACCCATTCAGATGTTACCCAGAGCCCTTTGCTCTCTGATGTCTTAGAGAGGCCCTCTCCATGTCTGGAGTGGCCTGAAGGAAGCCCAGGTTAATAGCACAGCTTGGGCATGATGACTCACCAGGTTCTGTATGCTCACTGAGGTCCACTGCAGCTCCTGCAGCAAGAGAGCTTTGATTCATGGCTACTCTGATATTAATTACCCAAGACAGTGTACAACTAAACTACTGTAGATGTAATGTTGGAAAATCCATCAGCCAGGTACTGAAGTATGAAATAAATAAAACCAGGGAGCACTTTTCTGAACATATTTAATACAGCATTTATCAAAGAATAAGATCATCATAAAAATATCTTTACAACATACATTTATGAGTTACATTCAGGAAAACAACAAGCAACAAAGCAAGCAGTTGATAGACATGTACATAAACACACATACACACACACGCACTATAGCATGCCAGGATAATTACTATGATAATTATGCTGGATAGCAACAGGAATGTCCTCACATATTAGCCAGCAAATGTCTCCACTCTCTCTGGCATGATACTCTTTATTGCCTAAGCTCTTTATTTAGGCTTGATCTGCAGCTGCAACCTGTCTCCTCACCATGCAGCAAACACACACACACACACACACACACACACACGCACACACACACACACGCACACGCACACGCACACACGCACACGCACACACACTTCCTTAGAGCTCCCCTGACTGGAGCTGTGTTTTTTGGCACTTAAGCCAAAACAAATTAGTGTTGATTTTGGTTGGCAGTGCTAGTGTGAGTGGAGTTGCATGTACATTTATGTGATCTAGCCCAAAGTCTGGCCATCCCTCTATAGAGGATAGAGGAGGATGTCACTTTCAATCAATTTATAACTTTAAAGTCTGAGAAAATCTTCTTGAAACATATCCCACAACCACTAAACCTTGGTAATAGGGCTGCGTGAGTAGTGTTGTTTCAGTAAAATATCCCCAAAACTGATGTGCTGTTGACCAACAGTGGCTCAGATGTTAACCAAGTTTTCGGAACATGTTCAAGCTGCCTTGAAACAGCTTGACGGAAAGACCACTTCCTCTCAAAGAGAAGCACTAGGCTGCACTATTTACATCGTACCTTTTTGTTTAAGTGAGTTTTCTCTTTGACAATGTATGCACCTTTAATTTTTGCAGTGCATCATTCTATATTTCAGTTTTTCTTTTCATCTCTCTCGCTCTCTCTCTCTCTCTCTCTCATAGAGGTCTGATCACATTTAAAGATAAAGTGTTGTTCCTGGAACCAGCACACGGTCCCAACAGCACTGTGCATCATATCTCCAGGGAAGAGCATCTCAATCTCACCCAGGGGACATGTGGTCATGGGCATCACATATCCCAGGTCTCAGACAGTCTAGAGGCCTTGTTCAGCTCCCATGGTGCCAGGGTAAGCTAACCAGGGTATTCAGTCACACAACACCTTTCTTCACACTTCATGGGTTCCAATAAAGTAATAGTATGCCAATATTTTTAAAAATTGGCATCAGTGTTTCTCACGTTGAATTTCAAGCCACATCATTTTTCTTTTTACATTTTTCCGACAACCGCTAAGACAAATTTTTGTGAAATTGTATCTAATTTTTTCAAAACCTTCACAAATCAAAAATCTCAGCATTAATTCATCACTACTGCCTCCAAAGCATTTGATAATAATTAAAAACTCACAAATCAACCAGGTGCATAGTCACTACAGGGAAACAACTAGACTCTAGTGTAATGAATATAAAATATACCAAAGATGCTAATGAATTGATGAATTGATTTTACTAAACAAGCATATGGTATGACACATTATCTTTAGAGACAAAAGTTACAAATCAGAGAAATTCCACAGGAAAAATATACATTTATTATTTATCATTATCCCATTTCCTGGATTGGCCAGGCCAAAAAACATAATTAACATATGTGATATCTTGTCTGGCTGTTATGTGCTGTGAAGAGACAGACACTGAATCTAAGAGACTAGCCCTAACCCTGGATGCTAGGGTTAGCATCTAGAACCTTTAATAAACCAGAATAAGAAATTCTGATATTCTTAGCAAAATAAGCAGTGGTGCAATGCTGGGTCATAACCAGAGGGCAACACACAGCATTGCCAAAGGGGCGCGTGAGCCCTATTCAGAAAACACATAAACAGATAATAAACTAGGAAGGCAGTAAATAAGCACAGGCGAACAAAACAAAAAGGGTATACCAGAAATCAAATCCAAAAACAAACAGCCGAAGATCAGAACGAGGAAAACCAGGAATGTTGTAAATGCATGGGATACACAAGAGAATACTGGCAATACTTCACCAAGATTAAATGAAGCTGGGTGAGAATAAAGAGGCTGACAAAGTGAGTAACAGGTCTGGTTAATACTTCAGGAAGGATCATCTGCTCAGGTGGTGCAGGGTTCAGGGAATTCTGGAATGTTGAAGCATTGTTTGTAGTAGTCGATGTAACAGAGAACCCCATTACACTGGTCAATAAAACTACTTGCCAATAAGGAGAATAAAGCAAAAGGATCAATATGAGAACTGTGGATTGTCATTGAACTGATTATAGACCAGAATATTGTGATGCCCGAAATGACAATATAATAGGGTTCTGGATAATGTAAGAAGGTTAATGTAAGGAACCCTGGTTGCTCTTGCTTCTCTTGATCAATCAGAACTTCCCACTGAGAACACTGGGAAATGTTATAAGAACTGTTATTTTACAGCTTCCTCAGTTACTTACAGTGGAGGAAATAATGTTTTGATCCCTTGCTGATTTTGTAAGTTTGCCCACTGACAAAGAAATGAACAGTCTATAATTTTAATGGTAGGTTTATTTTAACAGGGAGAGATTGAATATCGAAAGGAAAATCCAGAAAAAGCACATTATAGAATATATATAAATTGATTTGCATTTCATTGAGTGAAATAAGTATTTGATCCCCTAGCAAAACAAGACTTAGTACTTGATGGCAAAACCCTTGGTGGCAAGCACAGAGGTCAGACCTTTCTTGTAGTTGATGGCCACATCCATCCTCCCATCGATGTGGTGAAGTTGTCCTGTGCTCTTAGCAGAGAAACACCTCCATGTTTCCACCTCCATGCTTGATGGGTCATAGTCAGCGAGTTGAATTGATGCCAAAGAGCTCATCTGACCACAGCACCTTCTCCCAAGCACTCTCCGAATCATTCAGGTGTTCATTGGCAAACTTCAGACGGGCCTGCACATGTGCCTTCTTGAGCAGGGGGGCCATGCATGCACTGCAGGGTTTTAATCCATTGTAGCATAGTGTGTTACCAATGTTTTTTTTGATGACTGTGATCCCAGCTGCCTTGAGGTCATTAACAAGCTCCTTTCGTGTAGTTGTAGGCTGATTTCTCACCTTTCTCATGATCATTGATACCCCACGAGGTGAGATCTTGCGTGGAGCACTACACCGAGGTTGATTGATGGTCTTTTTGTGTTTCTTCCATTTTCGACCTACTGCACCAACAATTGTCTCCTTTTCACCCAGCTACTTACTTATGGTTTTGTAGCCCATTCCAGCCTTGTTCAGGTCTACAGTATTGTCCCTGACATCCTTACACAGCTCTTTGGTCTTGCCCATGATAGAGAAGTTAGAGTCTGATTGATTGATTGATCAAGGTCCTGTTGACAGGTGTCTTTTATACAGGTGACAAGTTGAGACAGGCATCTTTTATACGGGTGCTGAATTGAAATTAGGAGTATCTAACCTGTCTGTGGGAGGCAGAACTCTTAATGGTTGGTAGAGGATCAAATACTTATTTCACTCAATGAAATGCAAATCAACCATTAAAATTAGACTGTTCATTTCTTTGTCAGTGGGCAAACACAAAATCAGCAAGGGCTCACATAATTACTTCCTCCACTGTATCTGACTGACTGCTGATTTTCATTTCACCAAAGACACCAAGGAGCCATTGATGGAAAAAAAAAACAGCTTAAATTCTCAGCAAAATGAACCACCAAAACCTTTTTTTTCCAGTTCGTGTTTTGATGATGGTTGCAGAGAGCACTGTCTAACAAGGTGCTCCAAAATCTCCCAGAGATGTTCAGCTGGGTTAAGATATGGTAGCTATGAGGGGCATTACCACATGATTCATATCATTTTCATCTTCATCAAACCATCGAGTGACCTAAAGGAACAGAGTAGTTTTGTATTGATTTTCCCTCTGCATGGACTCAAAACATGCCAGGCTTTCATTTTCTTCTCCTTCTTCTCATATTACACAGGCATCATGGCCACTTAATAGGAGCTTTTTATAACAATTTCCAACTATTATGCCTTTTCCATACATCTGAATGTAGATGCCATTTTAGTCACTGTGTAGGAGATCTGCAATCCAGACAAGTATCTAAAGAGTTCTCCTTTTGATAGCTGAAGAAAATGATTTGTTCAGAGTATCAGAATATTTGCGCTAATGAGTAAAAAAAAAACTGAAATGAAAATCAAATATGAAATCTTATTTGGGATAGGTAATCCTCGAAAAGAAATGCCAAGTCTGTTTGGCAAATATCACTCTAACTGTGGTTTACACAAGCAGTGTTCTGCCAGAACCCTTGTATTTGAAGTTTTTCTCATCTAAACCATTACAGCATGCCACACACAGGGACTCCTTTTATTTTATGCAAAATAAAACGGAGCACATCTTCCTTGTAATATTTCCCAGAATTTTTTTTTTTGAAGGTCACCAAATAATCTTCTGCATATAGCGCCACTCCCTCTTCTGTGTAGTGTTCTGTCACCCTTGGGTCCTGCTTGGTCCTTCACTCTCTAAACCAGCTGTAGTTAATGTAGTCTGTATCTTGACAAAGATACAACTTCAACTGTGTTTCAATAACTTCAGGCTGTGTTTTAATCGCTGTGCTTTTATAAATCTGGTTCCTTTTAAGCACGATGGAGCTTGCTTATTATTAACAACGCTATCCTACATTATAAACCGAAGATAATGGCTGTAACTATAAGTGTAAGTACTCCTAATTTATCCATACAAGGTCTTTTTAGGATGATATTGTAGCTGTAACTGAGACTGCACATTAAAACAGCTTATTACCGAGAGACTCATTTTATGAACAAGTTGAATCTACAATAACAGAGCAATCCAGAGTTTATGATAGCAGACCACACCTCCAGTAATGGATAGGGTGGAGTTGACTGTTAGAAGGCTAAGAGAGAAATTTGGCCTGCAGTTCTGTAGGTAAGAAGGTGACCCCCAACTGGAGAATGGAGATAAAGGGTAAGAAAGAATGAGATGGGGAGGAGGAGGGTGGCATAAATCAAATAAAGGTAGTCGGAAAGCACTCGTGTCTATGCAAAATATTTATTCGACTCGAGATATCACACAGGGTGTTTCTTCGTCAGCATGTTTCTATGCAACACCCATCACTTTACACACAGAAAAACACACCCTGTTACTCTATGACATCATGGAGTCACAAGAATATTACATCATAGTGCTGACATCACAGACCGAGGGAATGGTGATAATAAAAGTTGCACATGAAACGAATTGTAAAGACAAAATAAAAAAAACAATAACAAAAAGAAAATTTACCAACTTTCACATACACCTAATGACTTTATTTAAATAAAAAATATACCAAGAATCTTCCCGTAATAGAAGTTTTCTCGATCTCCACCCCTTGGTGAACGACTTTAAAGACCATAAACTTTAAAGAGTTGACATCATGACCAACATTATTAAAATGTTTCACTTCTGAGGATTTTTTGTCTCTAAATCTGTACCACACCCTAATGTTCTGTAAAAAAAATCACTGTTAAAGTATATAAAATCCTGTTCAAATTTGTCCATGAATAGATTGGCATAATCAGGGGCAAACAGGAGAGCCCAAGGCTGTGCCTTGAATCTGTAGATAAAACTTATCCTGAAACTTGAAATCATTTTTAGTCAAAATTTCTCTAGCAAATGTGATTAGAAAATCAGTGTGGGGTAAAGGTTCACTGCATAATTGCAGAAAGTGCAGTAAGGATTTAAATCCTGCCTGGTGGGGAATATTAGTGTAGTGACCCGACACATCCATAGTACATAGTAAGTCATCATCATCCTTACCTTTATGTCTGAGTTCACTGAAGTTGATTAAAAAGTTAGTGGAGTACCTAAGATACCATGGAGTTAAGATACCATGGTAACTGATAAGCCAATTCCTTGATATAGAAATAAACATATTGGACAAGAGGCTTAGTGAGCAATTGGTTCCCAGAAATGATAGTTCATCTTGGTGGATGTTCCAAATTCTTATGGATGTTCGGTAATGTGTAAATAACAGGCTTGACAGGATGAGACTGGAGGAGGGTGTCATCACAAAGGAAAAGGGGGTGGAGTTTGAGGGTGTAAACAGGCAAGGAGAAGGAGTGGAGTTCCAGGCATGGTTGTTCTCTAAAGCTACAGTTATTCCACAAGTCCATGAATGAGTGAAGCAGGCAAGAAAATGACAGGTTGGAAATGGCAAGAATGCATTACAATTACAGGATTTAGCAGAGCGACTTCCAGTAGGTCTTTGTTGTCTGCCAAGAAGAAATCCTTATGCTGATGGCATCTCTGGAAGCCAGTGGGTCAATCCGCCTGATGTTATATAATAGAAATCTGCATGGCTAGGTCACATTAGTATTATGGGCATAGAATAACTGCTTATCCAGGACCACAGCTAGATTTCTTGCGTTTTAAGATTTGATGAGTTTTCAAAGGGGATGGCCAGATCTTGGTGCAGGGAGCAGTTAATATGTTATAGCTGTTTTGCTGGGATTCAGTTTCAGAACATGCTCGGTCGGCCATGTTGAGATGTCAGATAAGCATGTCGGATTCCTTATTTCATAGAGGATTTTTTTTTTTGTCTGTGTGAATATGCCCAAGTTAACATATCTGTGTTGATATGCCCGTGTTAATATACAAGTGTTAATATGTCCATTTTAACATGTCCATGTTAATATGTATATGTCCATGTTAATATGTCCATTTTAATATGTCTGTGTTAATGTGTGTTAATGATGGTTGTGTATTGTGCGTGTGGTGAGAAGATCCTGGATCCAACTGTATCTTTCAGAGAGGGATGTGGGGAGGGACTGCAATTTGCTCCTGGCCTTGTCCATGTAAGAATGAAGTGGCATGTTCCAACTGCTGTAGAAGAGCCCTGCGTCAGTGTAATGGGGCAGGCTTTGTGCTGGGTGAATGCAGATTTCTTGGAAGGAGTTGGAGCTTGGCATGATGAGTCAAAGTTGGCATTATATTATCTGTCAGGCCCATAATGCACTGCAGGTCCTTTCAGGGCCAGCAATTTTCAAGGAAACACAGCAGTTTCAAAAATATGGTTTTACTTATTTTAAAAAAAAATTTTATTTTTTTTTTTACATATTACATAAAGAATGTTGTGTGCCACCTTTCTGTCTACTACACACGGCTAATGGTGTTGTTTTGCAGGCAGTCCTCCCTGGTGCCCACACTTTCAGTTTTGGTGGTATTTACAGATGCTAAGAGCAGAAATGACAGTCACTCTTGATTCAAAGCATGCTGCTGATGTGTAGATGCATTTATAACAATTAAACAGATCAGTCACCAACAGCAAAGGGAATGTAGCCATCGAAAGCCATGGGAGAGATTCAAGATTTCTCACTGACAGAGTCGCCTTAAGGGTTGCGTTTGCTCAGACAATGTCATCATAGGAAGTGCATGAAAACTATGGAGCCACAGCACCTTGTACTCTAACCAGTCCAGTGATGATTCTCATTAAATTCTAGCTCTTGGTATAGACAGTTATATTTGTACTTTGTCCAAGTGCCGTACAGATTCCGATACATGTCATGTAACCCTCAAGTCCATTGTATTATTGTTCCCACTCACCTAATTCACCAGGACAGCTAGAGGAGTTAAATGTGGTATGTTAAGACTGGGAAGACACTAACTTTGTTACTAGATTTGAGTTGCTCTGTTGATCAGTATTTCAAAATATATATAATAATACAAGTGTATTAAAAATGTCTTAGCTTTGCATTATGGGGCTTGGATAGCTCCATAAGGTGGTCATACACAGTCAGAAAAACAGCTATGCTACAGAAGTCAGAATGCTGGAGTTCAGTTCCCAGAGAATGGGCAGGGCAGAGAGCAAGGCGTTCTTTGAAGAAATATGAATTTGGGACTCTTCTTGAACTCGGAGTGACCTCATTAATCATGGGTTAATATCTGCACTCTGCTGAGTCTGCCCTTAATGTGGACTATTAGAAATTAATACCAATCGTGACACATTCTCTTACTTTAACTTGACAGGTACTAAATGCATTTTATTAAAAATGTCAAATAAACTGTCTCAGTAAATTATGTGCACTTACATATCATTTCCTAAAGCTTTACATATTATTTCATTATGAATGTAACATTCTCATTTAGACTCTTTGAATTAAATGTTCTTGTAAAAGAATTGTAATGTAAGACAAATGTGGTAATCATCATCCCACCAAGGATATGAAGAACCTTCCCAGTGAAAAGGGAATTCAGTATGAAGGCTGGTATTGAAGTCTCCAGAGAAAACCCCTTTTAGGTTATGATTGTGCGTTTTATTAAATCCATCGAAAGCACCGGAAGAGTGCGTGCATCAGTTTTCTAATATTTATTCTTATTAATTCCCTTGATACTTGGTCCACCTCTGTCTCTCTCACACTCTCTCCTGGTTCTTTCTACCACCACCCCCATGATTTTCTTTCTCTTCTATCTTTCTGCAGCACAAGAGACATGCCCAGAGCAACACTAAATATGTAGAACTGATTATTGTTGCAGACAACCGTGAGGTATGTAACCAAACACGTTCTTCATCTGCCTCTCCCCGTCAGTCAAAATCATGTCACACCTTCTGTCAGGCTAAAAACAAGGTCATTCCCTGCTCCAACCTCTCGTTACTGAAGACGTGAGAACGCAGAAGTGACGTGGCCACAAGATCATGACCCTTTAACCCAGTGCTTAAGGTCATGCACTCTGAACTCTTGTTAGGATCTAATGGGACTTGGGTAGCAGATGTTGGTCAGTTAAGGGGAACGTATTCGCGTGGCTCACACAGCAGATGTTAGTCAGCTATGCCGAAAGATTGTTTAAGTAGCTCTTCAGGGTCATTATTTTAGACTACGACAGGAAGAGAAGACCTCCAGCTGCAGACACTTGATCCTTACCCAATTTGTCTGTTTAAAACTGACCCTAAGTAACTTTGTGCTTTAAATGCAGTACTTAAAAACGTTTCTTTCCAAATATATTCCAGCTGAACCTCTGTGGTGCTCTTGAAATGATTAGTCTAACCTAATTAATGCATTTTGCCAAATGTTTAGGTACATGACTGCTGATAAGAAAAATTCTAGTTTATGAGCAGTTGCTCTTAAAGCCTGCCATTATCAGGGAACAAAATGGAGTCTTTTAATTGTTTGACTTTCCAGCTGTGAGAATCCCCAACTGTCTGTAGCAAGAACATAGATTGTGAATGATAATAATAACAGTAGTAGTAATAATAATCATAATCGTCCATGCAACTTTTTCAGAACATCGATTGCTAGTGATGTTTTCATGGTTCACTCAGCTTCTGATTAGAGTCCCAGTCCTCAATGCTCAAAACTCTCAATAATACAGAACATCATAGAGAATCAGAACAATCCTACAGAACAGCTTTTCCGTGCTTTGATTCTGTGTGACTCTTTTATGTTCACTGGGCCAACGGCCCAACCAACAAGCCAGACATGTCCACTCTTGCCAAAACATGGAAAAGAGTCTTAACATCTGCACTGAATTGGAGCTTAGATGGAAAATCGCTTGCCTCATGTGACGTCTACAAACCTCAGTGTTGAGGCCAATTTGAGTAGCATAAAACATACAGGTTTCTCTCCTCTTTTGGTTTTCAGTATCAGAAACAGGGCAAAGATGTGGAGAAAGTGAAACAGAGGCTGGCTGAGATTGCCAACTACGTGGACAAGGTAAACACACCTCTCATGCTTCTATTTGCATCACCACATTATAACATCGTATGGTGCTTTTTCTTTTTGATCACACCTAATGTGTCCTCCCATCAGCTTAGTATCAAGCTCCTCCACTCAGAGAAAGAACTAAACTGTAGAGTATCATGTAGGCTATTCAAGACTGGAACTGCAGAACCCTGAAATAGCACCGGCCTGTGTTGATAATGGAGATCTGCCTCCACTCATGCACCATAAAACTAAATTACAATCGCAGTTAATGCTTAAAAGCGAATCTGTTCACATCTGAGTAGATGGGTGTGTTTGATGCTGGATCCACAGAGAGCCACAAATATGATGTTGTATAATCATCAAGCATGAGAGAACCTGAGAATGTGATGCATGTGTTAATATCGAGCTTCATGTGTAACTCAGTTCTACAGAGCCCTAAACATCCGTGTGGCACTGGTCGGGTTAGAGGTATGGAGCGACTCGGACAAATGCACTGTCACCCAGGATCCTTTCACCACGCTGCATGAGTTCCTAGACTGGAGGAAACTCAAGCTGTTACCACAGAAACCCCATGACAACGCACAGCTCATCAGGTTATGGAACGTTTCACACAAATGACTCAGTTAAATATATGGCAATAAGATTCTCACATCTTCATCAACATAATTAAACGGCGCCTGTCTTTTGTGTAGTGCAAAAATGCAAAAAAAAAGATGTTGTTATTAAAACTAACCAATACACTATAAAACATATTAAGTTTCATATTAAGTTCATATTAACACCTTTCTAGGTTTTGCACCACTGAAGCACCAGGCCCAAAATTGGTCAAAATGTAACAAATGCAAGGCTGTGGCTACAGAACTAAGATGAGCTGTCAAAAAAACTGAGATGTCAAATAGAAGACCCTAACCAGAAATCAAAAACAAAGCAAATGGAGAAAAACAGGTAGAACAACGACAGAGAAAAAAATGTAAAAAGCAGATAACATGCTTAAAAATGTCAGCAAGATGTATAAAAAAAAAACTCTGTAGAGGTGAGTATATAAACAGGCCTAATGAGTCCATGAATGAGCTGCAGGGGCGAGAAAACATCAGTAGGCCGGAGTGTAACCGGGGGGGGGGGGGGAGGAGAGCCGCATGAAAACACAGAGTGGCCACGCCCTGAAGTGGGATCTCCCAACGTACCGTGCCAGGGGCTGTATCCCTCTGCTATGATGAGAACAGAACCTGCAGGGGTTCACTTCATTTGCGGTGCACCCGGCCTTGTCTAGACTACAGACATGCGTGTGGGATCGTTTTGTGAATATGGATGTTGCTGTCTCTCTCTCTCTGCCTCTGCAGTGGGGTGTACTTCCAGGGCACCACAATTGGCATGGCTCCAATTATGAGCATGTGCACAGCTGAACAGTCAGGGGGCATTGTCATGGTGAGTGAGTCTTTTGTTAAACAAAACATGTACAGAATTTGTGTCGTATCTAAAAGACTCACTTTTTTGGGGCATTCGTGTTGCATCATTTTTCCTTTATATATTTATTTATAAGGAAAATTTTTTTATTTAGTCCCTCTTCTGTTTTATTTAGTCATAGCTAAATTAAATGCATCATTACGTAGCAAATTTAGATTTGTATTTATACTGTGTTGATAAAGACTTTTATTGTATAAATATGATTGTATTATTATGTGTATTATCTGTATAATTCTACTGTTTCCACCCTACTGTACCTGACACAGACGTTATATCATGGCCATTCAAAGATATTTTCCCATAAATCACCCATATGTATTGATTACATGTGAACGTGGTTGTTCACTTCCTAATGAAACAGAACAAACAAAGGATCGGTGAGGGAAACATCACATCCTCCCCAAAGGGAGGGAGTTCAGCTCTGGGAGCGATTAGCAGCTGAGACTCCAGCTTTGGAATGGACCCCTGCCTTGGTTTCAGATTCCAACCTTTTATTAGGTCATTAGAACTCATCAGCTCCAGAATGGAGTTGCCATTCAGAAATGGCTCAGAACCTCACTGGTTATCCCATGTTCTACGATGTCCCAGCTGGTTGTGGCTTTTGTGCATGGTGCAGAGGCTAAGGCCATGGCAGGGTGATTAAAGATCTGAATGGCATGTCCAGACACTGAGCGATGGTTCCACCAGTCTCCTCCATTACGGATCAGCATGGCTCCACACCACCATTAGTCTCAGTCTACCCTATTTCTCCTCGTGCTGCCTGCAGGAAACTGGAATACTCTCAGGAGCCCTAAGGAGGGAGACTGAACGTACAGACCCAATGAGTGATGATTCTCTAGCTCCTATTAGCCAACAAAAGAAATTAGGAAAGCATCCCTCTTCAACAGACCAAGATATGAAATGTTTATGCTAAATGTTGATTTTCACACTGGGCTCATTCAGTAAATGCCTTTGGACAATAATGTTTTATACTTTACTAATGCAGACTGGTTCCCTGTCAAATGTTTGTTTTGCTATTCAATTGCATGGCATATCTGCTAATATAAACAATATTTAACCAAAGCATTTGATATGTCTGAATCAAATACTTTGACTGCCTTGTAATTATCTAGACTTCTGTATGAATTACTTTTAAAGTGAGATGTGTTTTTCAACTTTTTGGAACAAAAAACAGACATAACATGCTACATGGCTCTACCTTAATTAAATCTGAATCATTAAATGTTAAAGATAAATGAATATGCCAACTTCTAGGACTGGGGTCAGGGTCATAATTTATATATACATTATTTATAT
>JAOXYF010000012.1:12029609-12054609 GCA_028565775.1 Sternarchorhynchus goeldii | reverse complement strand
AAGAGTCTAATCTTTGGAGGGCAGCTGGAGTGTAATCATCCCTAACCCCTCTGCTGTGACAAATACTGGAAAGTAAATTGGGTTTACTTGGTTGGAAATGAAATTGATCGTTTTTTTATGAAAGCATGTTGCTGCTGGTTGTGATGCCATGCTGTGAAGACAATGATCTAGCCAGGAACATTTGTGGATGCAATTAACGATGACCCTCACTTTGTCTTTTCCTTCCTATTGTTTTTTCCTTCATTCTCAGGACCACTCAGACAACCCCCTGGGAGCTGCTGTTACTCTAGCCCATGAGCTGGGACACAACTTTGGAATGAACCATGACACTCCAGAGCGGGGGTGTGGTTGCAGGGTGACAGCAGACAGAGGGGGCTGCATTATGACTCCTTCTACTGGGTAAGATTCTCAGAGGCTTTCCAGTCCTCAGGAAGTCCAGATATACATCTTACCACTATCCTAGCTCTAAGCTCTTGGTTCAGGTACACTGAGAACTGGCACGTAACATTATATCTTATATGACATGTATCGTTAATGAAATAAGGCGTCAAAACGGATGATTTAACACTACTACTGATTTGAAGCACTGCATTTTATATTAAAAGTAATTCATAACATATAATAATTTAAGTAGGAAGTAACATTTTGTTAAGCTGATAAGGGTGGAGCTGTTGTTGTTTGGGGAAAAGAAAGAAGAAATCAAGCAGCTTTCTAAAACTAGTTTTATAAGCATAACACCTCTGACATCATTCCACAATTATAGTTCTTCATTCAGTCCTTCAGTCCACTATTAAGCTTGCAGTTTAAGCAAAACACCTTGATTCTGCACAGGATCCTATTGTGGATCAATCTCACTTTTAACGTTTCTAGTTTCTATCTTCCTAAAATTCATAAGGAAAACCTAGAGAGTACTATTGTATCTGCTTGTTCCTGCCCAACAGAAATACACAGCTAATACATGGTCACCAAGAATGACTGGGTTTAATGTAATGTAAGAAAAGTGTAGCCAACTTTTCAAAGATAGTTAGCTCATTTTGATCTATAATGTTAAAAGTAGCAGTAAGATTCAATAAAACAGACTGAAACGTTATACTAAACAGTATTTAGTTTCAGACCATTAACTACCTTGACTAATGCTGTTTTAGTAATGCGAGCCTTTTGAAACTAAGTTTTCACACATGATTATCATTCAAAGTGTCATGTAAGCATTTCAATATAAAATTTTCTAGTATTTTGTTTCAGTGCAGTAGACTAAAGGAAACAGGCCATAGCACCATGATTTGTATATGGAAGACAAGACCTAAAGTTAATCATTTTCTTGTGCTTGGAGCCCTCACAATAGTCACCTTTGAAGGATTTAGGTCAGAAGACTCTGTTGGGTTATACCAAGCGAGTATTTGTACTGATGAGTGATCTTTCTAAAGACCACTGCCTGTTTGAAGAGGAAACTTTTATACCTGTTGGTCCATATCCTTCATTATATCATGTCAAGATCAAACTGAGGCCATGAAGTCCACTTCATCAGCATTAATGTCATCAAATGTTATCATTTGGACTTATGTGATGTGTTGCTCATTTGTTACGTGTCATGCGCTGCTGTGTTAAATGTATAGAGTGGTAATTTACAGTTAAGTCCCAACTGTTCAGCAGCTGTTCAGTCTGGTAGCACTGTGGTGAAAATATTCCAGCACTGCAAATAAATTATTGCCAGTTCTGACTTTATGGAATTCATGGCTCAGGGCATAAATAAGGGAGTCTCTTGTTTATGTCATATATTTGAATGAAACACTAAGGGGAGAGGGCGTGGGTAAATATCCGAAAAATATTAAACACACATCTGTGTGAGAGAAAAATGCCGTCATGATGCCCGTTGTAATTTCTTTGCTATTTGTGAGCAAATAATAGTAAATAATAAATTTGGAAAGTATCCAACGCTGTTGAAGTGGCGTGTAAATGTATAAAGTGAAGTCATCCTATCAGGAAAAGCGAATAACATGCTTGTATGCCCTTTTTCAGGAATTAAACACAGGTTAACATGGCATCTAGCTCAGATGTCTCACTGCGCCTAGAGAAAATGCAGTATATAGGGTTTAGGATACTTCTTGAACTGTGTGTTTTGAGATGTATATTGTCTGTGAATCATGCTACCAGTAAACTCAGCATGTTGGACTTTGTATGATAAAGTCTAAGAATGAATTAATGAAACTATGAACGAAAGAGACAGAAAGAGGGACTCTGACAAGTAGCTCAGTCAGCTATAACATAGAGTCTGCAAGTTTACAACTGGGCTCTGTGCCATTTGCAATATATGTCTGGAGATCCACAACAGTACCATTGGCTGTGTACCTCAATGGGTGGGAGCAATGGCAGGGTTCCTCTCTCACTGAGGACTGAATGCTGTGGTTAATGTGTTGAACATCCAAAGACGAATCGTACGTTTTCTTCCATAAGCGCCTGGAGCTGTTTAATGACACTCGTTCCAAAAGATAAAGTGGCTGGCTCACCAGGAATCAGAGCAAAGCATGTGTTAGCCTTCAAACTCCTAGGACTGCTGCCACCTTTGTGATTCTCTATATAATGATTTTGAAGAGCTGCCTCAGGTGGTTTCCTGCACAGGCAGTGATGACGCACACGGAGGCAGACCGAGTCCGGCAACTCTACACTTCTTGGTGCTTTTTTCTTGGCCTGTATCTGAGGAAAACTCACTACCACCACGTTCGGCTGTGAGCATGAGAAGGTGTGAAGGTCTTCGGCATAAAGAAAGTGGAAGCCAACACAGAAAAGTGAAGAAGAAAATTCTTCCTGGTGGGTCGGGCAGGTGGGGGATGGGGTGTCATGAATATATTTTTATATTTAAAGTGGAAGGAACAGTAAGAAACCAGATAAATATTTCAGGAGCTCGAAGCTTTGCAGCCTGTGCTGTGTGGTTCACCATGAACCTCTCGGGCTTCATGGAGAGACTGTAAAAGAAAGAGTTCACACTGCCTGTGATCCCTGACAGCAGTGTCTCTCTGCTGCTAAACTACAGGTCCAGCTGTACTGCATTTACTACTGACCAGTGTCCCGGCTAGGTGTCAGAGCACTGGATCAGTGCGTGTTGAGTGATAGTGTAAAAATCATTACTTTACTGAATAGTTGAAATGGTGTATTTATAACTGAAGTGATTATTTAAGAGTGATGGGTTGCAGAGTAGGATTAAGTCAGCATTTAGCTACGGCTCCAAGTCAGCTCTTTAATTATTAATGCCTGTTAGTAATGTGGTTCTCATTCTCCTCTCATTAGTTTCTCACAGAGATCTTGGTCAGGATCTGTGTTTTGGAGACACCACATGGTAGAGGCAGAATAGTGAATATCACTGACAGCCTGATTATGCAGGCATGGTGAGGTTGTGCTTACATGTGAGTGGGTGTGTGGGTGTGTGTGTGTGTCACTCTATCACATACGCTGCCTCTGCAGGTGTCCGTCGCATGATGCTCAAAGTCAACAGCAGCACTATAGAGAGAAATCAATAAACAGTAATATGAGTGTAAAAAACAGGAAGTGATGTAGCTATCATGCTGGAATTTGAACGAAAATTCAAATTGGATACAGAACATGTGCATTCAGACGGAGAGCCATGACTGTACCATGGAAGGTGATGGCAATAGTTCCAGGGCTCAAAGGACCTGGTGCCTCTGGATGGATTAGTGCTTCTGTAAGGCACCAGATATTCAAAAAAAATGGTTCTGAAGTTTGAAGATTATTTTTCTAGCCTCAGTGAAAAGGTTTTGTCAATGAACAAAGAAATAATAAAGAAAATCATTTGAGACATTACGTTTAAAATAAAGTTTTGTCATTAGTCGTTGTGAGCACTATTTATTTAATTAAGTAATACTTAGGTCAAAAAGAGATCGTAACAGTTTATAATTGAAATGTGTGTGTGTGTGTGTGTGTGTGCGTGTGTGATGATGATGGTGTGTGTGTGTGTGTGTGTGTGTTGTGGTAGCTGCCAGTTGATGCTGTTTTTGGCAATGAACAACTGCTATAAACTGTGAGATGGAACAAGTGGATGAGAGGAGATACTTCTACATATGTGTGTGTGTGTGTGTGTGTGTGTGTGTGTGTGTGTGTGTGTGTGTGTGTGTGTGTGTGTGTGTTGTGGTAGCTGCCAGTCGATGCTGTTCTTGCCAGTGAGTGACTGCTATATGCTGTGCGAAGGAACAAGTGGATGAGAGGAGATACAGACACCTACACGTATGTGTGTGTGTGTGTGTGTGTGTGTGTGTGTGTGGTTGTGGTAGCTGCCAGTCGATGCTGTTCATGGCAACTTGGCAATGAGCAACCGCTTTAAGCTGTGAGAAGAAGCAAGTGGATGAGAAGACATACTGACGTGTGTGTGTGTGTGTGTGTGTGTGTGTGTCTCAGTGTGAGTGTGGTGTGTGTGTTTGAGTGTGGTGTGTGTGTTTGTGTTATTACTCTGTGATGCATGCAAATAATGGTGCACAATAGCTGTGGGTCCATATGGCCAAAATGGAGCCTTTTGAAGTCCCATGGTGGGTTTCTGTGTGGGCTACAGTCCTCGCCATGTGGTATCTAAGAAAACCAGTGTGGAAGTAGAGAGGCTGTTTATTACACCAATGTCCAGAATTAGCATAAAGCTTCATTTCACCTGCCAGTCTTGGTTTCTCAGCAAGAGATATGAGAAGAAATCCATCTCAACCAGGGGCCAGAACCTGTCAGCGACTCCATTCTGCCCAACCCATTCTTTTCACAGCAAATGCCCACTGGTATATATAACACTGACTTGCTTGGCTTTACACTCACTAACTCAGCACTGCTCAAAGTGTGTGGCATGCTCCCCTGGGGGCACTGGGGAGGGAATGGGTATGTGTGGGGTGGGGGGGGGTGGAGTCCATAGCTGATGTGATGTTGGAATCTTTTTCACAGCAGAACAATAAACAAACAGTACTTTCACATTACAGTCATGTTCAATCACACAGAGAGTCTGAAGGTTTCCAGAATGGAGAGATTTGACAACCAACAAAAAAAAAGACAAAGCAGATAAGTGACAGTAATCAAGCACAAACCACAGCAAGAAAATGTGAGGAAGGGAGTGTTGCTCTTGGTTTCACATTCAATATGGTGGGAGATGAAGAGAGACCACCGTTTAATTTATATCTGAGCTCTGAGATCCAACAAATAAACAAGACATTTATAGATATTGCACCTCAGTGAAGTTAAAAAAGCGACTTGAGTTATGTTATTGTTCTAGAAAATTATTACAAATTTTATTTTCTACTTTTCTACTAAAACATTTCTACTAATTATTTCATTTGTTTATTTGTCATTTGTATTTTCTCCAATTTTTATTGTGTTTTTCTCTCAGTTTAATCGTCACACCAGTTTTCACCCACCAACTGGCTAATCCTCCCCATCATATGACAACAAAAATCCGTTCCTCTCAGACCTGAGCGTCACACTGATCCCTCCAGACAGAGGGCACTCCAGGGCACTCACAAGAGAGAGCTGTCCTTGGCAGCAAGCAAAAAATAAAATGCGATTTGATAAACGACGAAACTTTTATTTGCGCAACAAAAATGACTGAAAGAAAGGAGAAAGGAGTGTTCGTGATTTTGAGGTTATTTCAGTAAAGTTCAACTTTGGCCGGTCTGTCACTGAGAGAGGTCTTGAGAGGTCTTTCTCCAATGGAGGCCATACACCACTGATTTACGGCACTGTCAAAGCAATCTTAAACATAACTGTCGCAGATCAGTCGTTGTAGTGGTCAGCAGTAAGATCTTTGCTGCATTCAGAATGAAAGAATTTCTCACTTCCACACATTCAACATTATTTGGCATATACTGTACATGAGCAGTTTTTGTAAGTTAAAGTTGTTTTTTTAAATGTGGGTATGTATGTGTATGTTGTGTGTGTGTGCGTGTGTGTGTGTGATCTAAGAGTTGGTGATGCACACATTCCTGAATTTTAAGTTCAGGAGCACTTTGATATTCATGGCATATCTGTGGTGCTCTCATGAGTCCCAGCAGTGGTGTTTTTTTGTTTGTTTTGATTTTTTTGGGGGGGGGGCGGGGGGTAACACTGCATGACTTTCATGTGAGTCTTTTCCTTTTGCTTTGCAGTGATATAAGGGTATGTGTGTGTTCTAGCAATACCTTGTAAGCATGTTTGTGATTGTTATTCTACAAGGCAGGCCGGTGTACCATACGAAGCCTTCCGTATCTGTCCGATAGTCTGTCTCTGCTTTTGTCGTCGATTAAAACAAGGACACCTATATTATTCTCTTTCTCTTTGTCTCTCATACACACACACACACACACACACACACACACACACACACGTGCATGCACACAAATGTCTTACAGAAAATCATCTGGCAGTAGAAACAGAAAATTCCAATTGTCCTGTTCTTGGTCTAGTGAGAGAGAGAGTGTTCTCAGTGAGGTGTTCTCTTGTAAATACTTCTTATTTCCATTCATTCTCACAACTCAGCACCACTATGACATCACACTGCTGGCATGGCTGCTACAGGCTGATTGGTTAATTGATTAGTGTAAAGGTCCAGTGGTGTGAGAAGAGCAGAGGAGATGGGATGAGTAGAGATTAACAAGGAGACAGTATGAGGAATGAGATCTTTTCCTCTGTCCCTGCTCAGCGCACACTCATTTAACACTTCTTCTCCTCACAGATTTACGAGCTGATTACGTTAAGATTTCTCTCCCGACATGCCTCTTGTCTCTTCAGCTGCTCTAGCTTTCTTTCTCTCCTGTTGTCCTTCCCTGCCTCTCTCTCTCTCTCTCTCTCTCTCCATTTTCTCTGTTTTTACTCTTTTCTCTTGATCTATTCAGTTCAATAATAGCCATAAACACATTTAGCTGTCGCATTGCTTGAGCATCATAACATTAACTGCATGAAGGGTTCATTTTAATATTAGACTTTTCCTTTATCCCTTCAAACGGTTGTAAATTCAATAGTTTAAAAACTGAAAAGCCCCTTCCGTCTCCGTCTCTCCGTCTGTGTACAGGTACCCATTCCCGACTGTCTTCAGCTCCTGCAGTAAGAAGGACCTGCAGATCAGTTTGGAGAAGGGGGTGGGCATGTGTCTCTTCAACATGCCAGAGGTCAAAGTGCTCTATGGCGGGCAAAAGTGCGGCAATGGATACGTGGAAGAGGGCGAGGAGTGCGACTGTGGTGATCTGGAGGTATGTATGGGTGAACTCTGGATTAAAATGCATTGCTTCTTCAGGATTCGTTTTCTTTCAGGATTCATTTTAATGTGTGTGTCTTACCCACTCATGAGCGTCTGAAATGGACATTGTTGTGTGTACGTACTCACTAACTTGTTCACATTACATAAGCAACACACTCACCTCAACTCTCCCTACTCTCTCTCACTCCCAATGTTCTCACTCCAGAGGTTCCCATTCCAAACGTTCACGCTCCAAATGCTCCACCAGCATGAATCATGGATCATTATGGTCTTATCATCCAAATCCATGACAAGTGACATAAACAAACACTTCATATGGATGTTTTCCCCCTGACCACACTGGGAGGGAAACCCAGACATCAGAGCACTTACCCAGACACATGTGTGGAGCAGGACCAGGTTCCCCAAGGAGCCTCTGGAGTGCTTTGAAGCACCTCACACAACAGCCCCATTAGTGACGCACTCCTGAAGCCTCTTAATTGGTCTCAGTCTCTGTTTATTGATCTTTTTTGATGACAACTCATTGTGCAATGTGAACTTGTTGGAGTGAATATGTGTGTACGTAAGTGGGTGAGTGATTGACGGGTGTGGTGACTATAAGCACAATACCGACCTGTCACCACTGTTAAAATTAATTTGTCTCCGTAAATTGTTAAAATGCATCAATAATAAGCGGAGAAGTGCTTGGAAAACTAATAAGACTCTGAATTAGGTTCAAAGTTAGGAACGAGTCAAATGTAGACTGTGTTCCAGAGTTTTAAAGTTCCACTGGGCAGAGTTCTGTCTCCCAAACCCAGTCAATGCTTCAGGTTTAATAACAGGTTGTGGGTGCATTAAGGTTCCCCCTAACCCTGGCTGTTGAACAAATTCTGTAATCTCACTTTGACTCAGCACAAGGGCATTTATTTAAATAAGCTACAAGGGCTACCTGGAACAATCTTGCTGTGTGTGTGTGTGTGTGTGTGTGTGTGTGTGTGTGTGTGTGTATATATATATATATATACACTATATTGCTTTTCTCTCCCTCTGTTTGTTTATCTGTCTGTGCAGGAATGTATGAATCCCTGCTGTAACGCCAGTTCATGCACTTTGAAAGCGGGTGCAGTGTGCGCTCACGGAGAATGTTGTGAAGACTGTCAGGTAAGATACACACATCACACTCATCAAACCATGTAACACTCTCATCACACTCATTTATCAGTTTTAAGAGGTTTTGCTAAGCTTAAGAGTTTGACATTTTTCTGTTTTAAAATAACAAAATGACAGAGTATGGAATAATTAACACTGTCTGAGGCTTCTCTGAACGTGTGTTTGTGCATGTGCACTTCCAGTTAAAGCCTGCCGGTACTCCATGCCGGGAGTCTAGTAACTCGTGCGACCTGCCTGAGTTTTGCACTGGCTCCGACCCCCACTGCCCTGCCAACGTCTACCTGCATGACGGCCATGCCTGCCACAGCGTGGACGGGCACTGCTACAATGGCATCTGCCAAACCCACGAACAGCAGTGCATCACACTCTGGGGCCAGGGTGAGTTACAGCTCCACCTTCTGGTCTGGAGGAACATCGGCTCTGGATGGTGATGATGGATAATATTTACATAGTTAAGATGACAAAATGTTAATGTTTGTTGAACATTAAGTTGAAGCTGTACATAGTCCAATGACTATGCGTGACTAACTTACCACAACTCAACCCAACCTGCATGAACACAGTCGTGTGAAAAGTCTCAGTTGTTTATGTTGAATGCGGACATCACCTTTTCACATGATTTACAAACAAGTTCAGTTATTAGATTTGAGGTTGCAGAGAACTAATTGGTACGTGGATGTATGTTTGTGTGTGTGTGTGTGTGTGTGTGTGTGTGTGTGTGTCCTGTAGGTGCAAAGCCAGCACCGGGTATTTGTTTCGAGAGGGTGAACTCAGCAGGAGACCCATATGGAAACTGTGGGAAAGATTCCAAAGGATCGTTTGTTAAGTGTGAAGCTCGGTAACTTTTATTTTCTCTCAGATGACTAATGGTAAACATCTGCTGTCGTTTTCTTTGTTTGTCTCCCACGCAAAACCACTTTTACACAGGACCCCACAAATTCATTGCAATGTGAAGACAAGTGCAGTCTAATAAAGTACCACTAGAAGAGACCTTGCAATTTACATAAATAGGAAGTACTTGTTTAGTTGGACTGAGATTGGCAGGATCTTCAGGTATTTCAGTGACCATGTCCTGATTGATGTAATTGCACTAATTGCTGAAGTGGACAGAGAGAGGAAGTGAGACAGACCAATCAAACAACCAATCAACCTAGTGTCAGCTGTCTTATCCCATTAATCAATAACATAAATTAATGTTATGTTGTTTTGTAGAGATGCCAAATGCGGGAAGATCCAGTGTCAAGGTGGTGCTAACAGGCCAGTGATTGGCACAAATGCCGTTTCTATAGAGACCAACATTCCCCTCCAGGAGGGTGGGCGGATCCTGTGCAGGGGGACGCATGTGTACCTGGGTGACGATATGCCTGATCCAGGCCTGGTTCTCACCGGTACAAAGTGTGGTGAGAACATGGTAAGGGTACTGTGCATTTGATCTTGCTGCTGTTCAACCAGTGTGCAAACTCACTGAAGACATCAGTAACTGCAGTGTATTACAGTAGGGAAAGGTTTTGCTTAGAATATAGAAGAGGCCAAAATCTGTTATATCAGAGTTAATCATGTCTAATTGAACACATCTGGATATTAAGATCCTGTCAAAGATCTTCTGTGACCTGAGGTAGATGTGGAGGAATAGGGTTGGAAATAAGCTGTAACACAGCAAAACCCCAGAAGCACCCGTGCATCCCTTGGGCACATGTAATTTGGAACCAAACATTTTATTCAGCTATTTGCTGCAAGCATTAAATGTTTGCATGACATTAACCCTGACAAGTGGGAAGATGGCAGGTGCCCTGAGGCTGAGCAACAGGGTCTCCGGGGCACTGCAGGGTTTCCGAGCTCTTCCTTCAATCTTCTATATCAGGGTTCTCTGGTGGTTTATGTGACTACAGTTCACACCAGTAATTCCAACATATACCACTGTTCACATGCAACCTGGGATGTTGTGTGCAGGTTACAATAGGAGTTTGGTAGTAACAGAAATTACTGGTGTGGGGAGGGGGGGGGAGGGGTATGTCACATACTGTATGACCTGTGTGTGTGTGATTATTTATTGAGGATGTGTGCATGCATACTGGCTTTACATGTGCTTGTGCATGTGTGCATGCCACATTGAGTTGTTAATGAGTTTGTTAACTGAGATAGGAAAGAACGGGCTCACCATCCGTAACAGTGAACAGGAACAACGGAAAGTACCCTTACATTCCACCATTACTCAAATGTGGTTTTGCAGATGTGTGTGTGGGCTGGGGAGGGGGGGTGTATTCCTCTCATGTTCTCAATTATTTCATGAGGCACTAAGAAACTCCCAATTACACTAAACAACTTGTCAGTCTTCCCAGCATCCTCATCTGGTGTTCCATCTCCATGATTACTTAGTATTTGGAATAATCTGTCTCATTCCTAAATTTCATTATATGTGAGTGGAGTGGAACTGGTGTCACAGTACCAGCCGCTGATGTAACTGAGCTGTGGAAGCCTGCAGAATGTATGTCTCGCCCACTTTCACTGTAAAACTTTGATATGATCAAACCCAGCCCTGTGCTTGGTAAAAGTGTGAACTCACAAACCCGCTCATTTCATCACTAACTCACTCGCTAACCCAGTCACTCTCCTACCCACTCAATCACCTGCTTATTTGCTCCCTTGGTCTCTATAGGTGCACTTACTGGGTTGTCTCTCTCTCTCTCCCTCCCTCCCTCCCTCTCTCCAGATGTGCCTGAACCGTCAATGTCAGAACATAAGTGTGTTCGGTGTCTATGAGTGCTCTGCCAGGTGCAGTGGACGTGGGGTGAGATTCTATTTTTCTTTACCGTTAACAAACAAACCCTCACTCACATGGTTCATCTGCAGAAAATTCTGGAACAAATCTCCTAGCTCACTACTGCCCTGAATGGCTTACGGTTTACCCTTCTCAAACCTTCGTAGAAGAAAAAAAAAAAACCATTATAAAGAATGACACATACAACCCTAGTAGTTTGACATGTCAGGAAATAGGAAATTAAAACAGGACATATATTCATCAGGATATATATGACGAGTGCCCCATATTTAATGTCTTGGCTTCAGAGCCATGCTAGACTGTTATTGCCAGACATTAGAAAATGCCTATGAAATTTTAAATAGTTTGGTGGACTTGGACATGATCATTTATTCAGTGTGTTACTGCTGAGAGAATCCTGCCCTTTTCAGTTCCTCTGTCTGTCCTTTATCTTGAGACTCTATGTTTTTTTCTGTTTGTGTTCTCTTTCACATCCGTCTCTCACGTGGATCTCTGTATGCATCCTTATGTATGTCTGTCTTTGTCTCTTTCACCCTCTCTCTCTTCTTTCCTTCTGTCTCAAGCACATAGTTGTATACTGTAGTCTTCATGTGTGTTACCTCTCAAATGCATCTATACTCTGCTATCAATCTCCCAGCGTTCTTAACACCTCAGTTAACCATAATAGCTTCACTTGAGTGCAGCTTAAAGAGCCATTCATCAAAGTGTGACACCGAGCCCCTTGTCCTTGTGAGGCTGACATGGATGGGCTTTACCTAGCAGGCAGCGCAGCTAGGCGGAAACGCGCAGAAATATGGAGATGAGAAGAACACTTCAGAAATTAGAGCTTCGCTCTCTCCACAGAGCCGAGCGCCTGGCCTTAATGATTTCGGAGAGCGGCGCTAAGCACCAACGAAGGACCCGTACGCCGCTTCCCAGAGCGTGAAACGGGACCTGCCTTGGCGCTGTGAAATTGGAAATGTGGGAATAAGGTTGTGCCTGTTGCTCCCAGATAAACCCCTGCAAATCTTTCGAATTTAGTCATGCATCATCCGTCAGCTGTTGCTCACCTCTCTGAAACCCGTCCTTCGTTGACCCACATGAACATGGCTTGACCCAGAGCTGTGTGCATCTGCACTGATTGGATGATTAATCTAGTGTCTGTTCATCGTTTATTGGAACCAGGCAGACAAGATGAAGTCGGTGTTGAAAACTGAGTCATCACAGAAAATTAAATACATATGTGACACATATGTAGCACACTGGCTTTCTGTAGGAAACGCAGCCGTCCTTGTACATCCCCTTTATAGGAGTCTTTCAGCGTTTACTCACCATAGATGACGCCCCCTGCACTTTAACCTCATAGCTGTTTCATTTCAGAATGTTAGGCAGAAAACAACAACATGTCATTGTTCACTGAATCAAAGACTGCACAATTGTTTTAATTCAGCAATATCCATTGTTGAATTAAATATCCAATGTGAGCAGTCAGAAACAAAAAGACAAGAGTTGGAAAGGATAGAGAGAGAAAATTAGTATGTGGCTTGGTTATGCTAGAGAAAGCTCCATTAATTAACTCTTCAGATCTGATCAAGGTCTTTTCTACAGTTACACATCTGTACCACATCACCTTGCTTGGGTGAGAGACACAGAGGGTTAAGGGGGAGTAGGAGAGAGACAGAAAGAGAAAGAGAGAGTATGTGATTTAATATTCTGTGCCATGATGAAACGTGTGAGTGTGTATGTGCACATGTGATGTAGAGGGGAGTCCTCTTTGGAATTACAAAATTAAAGAAAAGAGGCACTGAACCCATCTGGAGGATGTTGTAGAGGCTTGGCAAGCTTTGTATTCAAACTTGTTAACATTATGAAGGTCAGGTGTTATACAGGCATAACCATATTTACTTATCCTATAGTATCTGGTTTAAACATAGATTAGAGTGGTGACTAATGCACTCAAGGTGGTGTACTGTCAGTCATTCATGAACGTTTGTATTGAGACATTATATGGACTAAAGTATTCTGGCATAGTACTTAATCACTAAATTCAGGTGTTTCATTCAGTTACATTGCCACAGGTGTTCAAGTTCTTAGACAAGGCTCCATAATTTCAGTGAAGGTAAATCTTAATGCTTCAGCATACCAAGACAGTTTGGTGTGGAAGAACTTGACTGGCCTGCACAAAGCCCTGATGTCAACCTTATTGAACCTTTGGGACGAACTAAAACTGAGATTGTGAGCCAGGGCCTCTCATCCAACCTCACAAATGCTCTTCTGGATGAATGGACAAATACTCCCCACAGACACACGCTAAAATCTTGCAGAAGGCCTTCAAAGAAGAGCGGAAGCTGTTGTAACTGCAAAGGGGAGACCGACTCCACTAATGCCTATGGATTTAGAATGAAGTGTCATGGAGTTTCTGAAGGTGACCCAATACTTTTGTCCATATAGTGTATATAATGTATATAATGTATAACGGTTAGGGGTGAGCATTCTGTGAATGAATTCTGAATCCTCAAAAATGGAAAGTTAGATGTTTGCTTTGGTATATTTTGTAGTGTTTATGATGTTTCTAGTTGAGCCAACAACCTGGTCTCTCTTCCTCATCCACCAATCCCAAGTAACCAACAACCTGGTCTCTCTTCCTCATCCACCAATCCCAAGTAACCAACAACCTGGTCTCTCTTCCTTATCCACCAATCCCAAGTAACCAACAACCTGGTCTCTCTTCCTCATCCACCAATCCCAAGTAACCAACGGTATCTCAGATGTGACTAAAATAAGATTACTGTGCAACTTTGACTAATCTCTGTCTTTACAGTTTATGCTTGGCACCAATCACAGCACTTACTACTGGGAGCATCATATTCTACTGGGAACCTGCCACAGAACTGACCTGTGCACTGTGTGTGTGTGTGTGTGTGTGTGTGTGTGTGTCTTACCTGTGCAGGTGTGTAATAATAAAAAGAACTGTCACTGTGAAGCGCACTGGGCCCCCCCATTCTGTGATAAAGCTGGGTTTGGGGGCAGTGTGGACAGTGGCCCAATAAGACTGGCAGGTATAATGTGCATCTGTGTGTGTGTGTGTGTGTGTGTGTGTGTGTATGTGTGAAAGATAAGTGGGTATGTGAGTGAGTCTGTGCTTGTGTGCATGAGTAAGTGTGAGTATTTGATTATATGATGCACACAACTTACTGTGTGCTTATCTGTGTGTTTTAAATGTTAACATGTACGCAAGTGTATGATTCTGCATGCTGTTTGTGTGTGGGATGAGATGTGTGAGCACTGGTGTGTGTGTGTGTGTGTGTGTGTGTGTGTGTGTGTGTGTGTGTGCTGATCAGTGCTGTACTCCCTGTACCCAGAGAGTGAGAGTGTAAAAGTGGGCATCGTGGTGGCCTTCCTCTGCCTGCTCTGTGTGGGGATGGTCGTCTGCATTAAGAGGAAGACTCTGGCTGGCCTGTTCATCAGTAACAAGAAAAACACAATTGAGAAACTCAGGTGGACAAATTTTAACAATCTAAAAAAAAAATCGACAAACTTGCACCAGATGTTTCTGCAATAAAGCAATAATTAGCTTGCAGAAAACGTAAGTGTTTTCAGTCCACAAGGGCCTCACATGTGTTCTTGTCTGTAATATTTCAGGCCAGTAGGACCAGACCAGATGACCAGTCCTAGACACACAATCTCTACAAGCCATATTCACCCTGGGCCACTCCCCCCCTCTGTACACAGGTCCTCTCCTCGAAGTTCAACCCCTGCCATACCACAAAGTGGCAGCATATATAAGGTGTGTGTGTGCATTCCCTTGTCTATGTGTCTGTGGATAAGTTGTATCCATAATGTTCACAGTCAACCTAACTTTACACTCTGATCTGTAGTGCACTGTTAACCATATATGCAACTTTATATGTCAGACAGTGAACAAATGCTGCCCGAAACACAAAGCCTTTGAAGTGAAAGGGCAGTGAACACACACACAGAACGGTGTATACTATCTCTGAGTCTCGTTTTGTTTAAGTGAATCCAAGCATGTAATGATAGACCTGCATCAGTAGCTCCTCCTGGGAATTTTGATGAGTTGCATGATATGAGCCTCTGCGGCTCTGCATGAAGTCTCAGTAGATGAATATTTAAACTTGCCTAATGACAATTAGGTGAAGAGAAGTGTGTGTGTCTGTGTGTGTGTGTGTGTGAGAGAGAGAGAGAAAGAGAGAGAGAGAGAGAGGTTATAGAGCATTACTAAAGTGTTTTTGTGTTAATAGGGGCTTCTCCAGCTGTTTCTAATTGTGTGTGTGTTGCTAAGAGCAGAGAGGATGTAGGTCTATTCCATGTTACCCATGTGCAGATGAGGTCATGCTATAGACAGACTCCATACAACTCACTCACTCACTCACACACTCACTCACTCACACACTCACTCACTCACTCACTCACTCACTCACTCACTCACACACTCACTCACTCACTCACTCACACACTCACTCACACACTCACTCACTCACTCACACACTCACTCACTCACACACTCACTCACTCACTCACTCACTCACACACTCACTCACTCACACACTCACTCACACACTCACTCACACACTCACTCACACACACACACACACACTCACTCATTCACTCACACACTCACTCACACACTCACTCACTCACTCACTCACACACTCACTCACACACACACACACACTCACTCACTCACACACACACACACACTATTCATTCTTCATCTTCTTTCATCAGCTATCTAGCAGCAGTCATGCTCAGGTTTAGACAGTTTTGATCTGGATTTGTATGTGTTGTTCATATGCTTGCATGTGCTTAAATGTTATTGATCGTTTGGTTATTGATCGGTTATTGATATATTTCCCTCTCTTTCTTTCTTACCTGCTTCCTTTTTCTCGTTTTCTCTCTCCCTCTTTCCATCTCTTTTAACCCCTTCTCTTTCTCTCTTACTCTCTTTTTCCCTCCCTTTCTCTCGCCCCGCCCCCCAGTTCTCGTCTCCTCACCCGCCTGTGGATTCTGCTCTGGGTTCCCACAGTCTACGGCAGCTGCCCCAATGTCCTGCTTTGACCATAAGTCACCCAGTGGCTCTACCCTTTGCCCTGACCCCATCTCCATCCACTCAACCCTTTCACCGCACACCCCTGTCTCCTCTAACACACTCCCACACACACTCACCTGGCCACAGGGATCCTCCAGCACCGCGCGTCCAACCCCACATGCACACACGCTCCCGTGCTCAATCCCCCTCACAAGGACCAGCCCTCCTGAGTCGCCAAAACACCTGCAGGGCGGCGATGGTGAGTACAAAAAAAATGGGGCTTTTTGGTTAAAGATATTTTTAAAAGCCTTTAGGTTTGGTTTAGATTTAGATCATTACCATGGCAACATGTAGCTGCAACAATGCACAAATCAAAAGGTCATATAACGAAAGGAATAAAAGGGTGTGTGTGCACTCACACGGACATGCATTTGTGTGTATAGTGTTTATTATTTGCCCTGCTGTTTTAATCTGTGGTCCTTAATGCAATAGTTTGTTTCAGTGTGAAGTGCTTCAAACAATCCGTAAACATGTGTTTTGGAGTTTGCAGATGTATGCATTACAAACACATCCTCTCCTAGATTATAACAGCCCTACTTTCCCTCCTGTCCCAGTGCATGCGTGTGTCCCAGTGTGCTTTCAGAGCTGTAATAAAGTGAAGCTTTCAGGAGCACAGAAGGAAATTGTTTTCTGCTGTAATGTGTTCAGTGCGAACAGGGTGGTTTCATAATGTTTCAAAAAACAGTGTGTGTGTGTGTGTGTGTTTATAGTTACTCTGAGTCCAGTAAAAAATAACACTCTGAACACAGGGTTCAGGCAGTCGCGTGGGCACCTTGTAATCCTTCATTTGATGCACATGCCAGTACAGGTGCACAGCTGCTCACAGTAGTGGAGGAGCTGTGACAACCCCCCACCTGCTCCTGGGAGTAAAGTAATCACACTACAACCTGCATAAGAGAATCGAGAAAAAAAAAAAACCACATTGTCTGTTCAACGTAAAAAAATAAATAAATAAAGCACCGAATCCTAACTTGCAAATTTGCTTTGTAGCTCTCAGAGTAGCAAGAGAAATGCAGAGACAGGAAATCAAGTCACGGAGTACCATGAAAACTGTCCTGGAACAGAGGAGTGTATTTGGAAGAGGCTGAAAAGCCCAGGTTCATTTCATCTGGAAATACTTTGAATACATGAGTCAAAAATCACCTGTTTTTAGCTTTGCCGCATCCAGAGAAGGTTAGTATGTCCCTTGGGGTTCATTTCTGTCTGTCCTCCTCTTACCCCAGGCTTGTCCCCACGATCTCAGAGCATCAACCGTGAAAACAAACAAACACAAGACACACACAGCCTGCATGAGCGCACTGTAAAACTTGTCTCATGCGCAGCTACTAAACAACTCAGGAAAGCATACAGAGGGCTGCTGTGACAGACCCTAAGAGCAGAGCCGCAGGAAGGCTGTGACTCAGAGCGAGAGCAGCCCCGAGCAGATAAGAGGGGCTGCCTGATGGCTTGTTCTTTTTTGCCCAGTGGTGCAGATGCACTCCTCAGCCTGCCGTATGGTTCATCTGAACCCACAGTCTCTCCAGAACCAGCCTGCTAAGTTAAAGAGACTGAAGCTACAAATAAACAAAATGAGTACAGTGATTACTGGCTATGTGAGAGGCCAATACTTATCTTGCAGAGAAGTGCGTGCCTCAACATTAACTAAGCTTTTCAGCCAACTAAATTTGTTGATTCAGCCATGATTTGTAAAGCATAAGGAAAGAGGCTGCATGATTTTACAAGATGATCTCAGTAGAGAAGGGAGGGACAGTGTGTGGGTGTGGGTGAAGGTAGGTAAGAATGAAAAACTACAAATGATTTAAGCACTCGTGAGCATGACAGCTGGGTATTTTTGAGTCAAATTCTCCCTGGTATCATGCTGTTGGTTTGTCCATCATATTGGAACTTCTCAACCCAGACATAAATCACCTGCATGACAGACAGGTGGACAAAGACACAGGGAATGATGCCCTTAACCTTCCATTACTCAAGATGTATCCAGTCACAATTCTAAGGTGTTTTGGATAAAAGCCATGCCAAAGACAAATGCCGTAAATGAAGGGTACAGCTGGTTTTTGTGAAAGAAATTAATACTTTGTGTGTCCTTTTTCATGTATGCATCTGTCCCTGCTTTTTCTTGATATCATTGTGATCATTAAAGTGCTTAAGATACTTAAGCAGTCATAATTACTATAAAAACAACTAAATCAGACCATGGCGTATTGCCTGATCGATGACAATAAACAGCCTGAGCTGTGAGGCTCAGAACTGAAACAAAAAAGAACGCAGAACTGAAACAAATTGTAGATAGATCTCTCACAAATGACCAAAGAGAAACGAGTGAGGAAGAAGGAGATGAAATGAAACACAGACGTGTAGTAGTAGGTAGCTTCCGGTAATCATTACATCATCTTCTGAGAGTTGATTAGGAACACATGACAGTTTCTCATCACATGCCCCTTGGAGTGTAAATCCAAGACTTTAGAATACGGTTATACCAGCTCTGGTTATACTGCCCAACTGCGCCCTCTGGTGGAAGATCAAAGACAGTAAATAGTGAATATTGACATGTTTGACTTCACGGACTTGGTATAGAAGACACAGATTAATTCAGTAACAGTTCTCTAATTACATAGCTAGCTATGATTAATAATGTGGCCTCTTCAAGCTGAGTTGCCAAAACATTAGCCTACCTTAACGGCTGAGTGGTAAGCGCTGCTTCAGGAGATGGTGTTAGGCCTCATTCTGAATGAAAATATTAGCTCCTTGAAATGTAATGAAAATACAATCTCCGAGTCATAGAATCTGTCGATAGGCAGTGCCATATTAGATATTAGTGCCAGCTCTAGATATCTAACAAGCTCCTTTTAAGAAACCTATGCGATCTTCATTTGAAAAAGTGTGTAGGGTATTTAACTCTGAGCTTTAACTGTTAAGGCCTGTAAGCTAGCCGATTTCCAAGTTTTTGGGAGGTCCCTACTTATGTGACATTTAAACCATTTAAGGTGTTGTATGATCATCTGTACATGAGAAGAGATTAGCAAAGGCCTGACCAGGTTAGTGTTTTCCCTGATTTAAAAGTTGTCTCACCATGCTCGTGTATGTCCTGGTTTATATTTACGAAAGAGCAACTGCTCTTGTCCAAAGTAACTTACAAAAGTACTTAACTGAATTCCCAGAAAAGTATTCTTAACAAGTCCCCCCAAGAAAGTACCCTGGCCTGAACGACTGTCCCAGTCCAACCCTGGTATTGCGTTGAGTGTCTGTTCGTATTCTTGCAAACATGTGCCACTGTCTTTCTCAGGAGTGTGAGAAACCCAGCCCACCTCAGAAGCCTTTACCTGCTGACCCGCTGGGGCGGAGCCTTCGGATGATGAGGAGTCCCTCAGCGATCCGCCTCCCGGCACCCATCCCGACTAGCCCCACTCCCCGCTCAGCAACCCCTCTCCTACAGCCCAGCAGGTTACCTAAAAAAATACCTTCTTTACAAACCAACATACAGTTACTCTTTTCGGTCCAATGATTATACATGCAGTCATTCGTCTCCATGCTCACATGAATATTCATTAGTGTCATTCATTACCCACTTGTTACTTACCATCACTTGCTTGTTGTTTTCATTGTTTTTAATTCTCTCAGAACGGGGTTGTTTAAGTCTAAGCAGCTCCACGCTAACTCTTATAGAGTTATTGCCACTGTACTGCACATAACAGACTCTCTCTCTCTCTTTCTCAGACCTCCACCTAAGCAGCCCCCTACACTGCCAAAGCCTCAGTTCTTCACAGGCAGCTAAACCCTGCGACCAGTGGGAGTTGAGCAGAGATATTACCCTCGTTTTTGCACTATAAAACTCTACTCGTCCCAATGAACAAAGTTCTTCTCACAGGGCTTAATGGTTGGACCCCTCGGTGCTATGCCTCCTGTCGGTGCTAAGAGTCCACACTCAGGTAGACGTCGCACATTATTTTTGTTTGTCAAAACTATATTTATTGTAGTGAACTCGTGTTATGTGATTTAACCCTGTTTTTTGGTTGAATTTTGTTTTATGGGTGGAATTATAAAATGGTTCGTCCATGTAGAAGGAGGTATGAAGAGAAACTGTTGTCTATGAAATGATCAGAAGACTATAATGCAAGTGGTTTTTTAATGCTAGAACTGGATTCTGAAAGGTTGGAAGGCAAGCTTGAAAAAGAAGTACCACTCTGTCGAAGATGCGCTCCATGGCTGTATAATCCCATGTGTGTGTGTAGACCCATTTAAAACGACAGAGGCACTCATAGCTACATCAGAGCCATTCTTGTAGTTCATTTTAGAATGCGTGGAGTCATTTCAGGAACTCATTTACTACAAAGCTGTGACTGTACATTCCTCAGGCACAGTGATGGGGATGGCATCATGTACCATCTTCAGAAGCCGTGTGTTCACGTGATAGGATGAGAGGTGTCCCTCCCCTGTTTCATCTAAAAAGATTTGTCCTGAACTGAAGAAGCTATATTTTCATTATACCTTTTCAAAAAGATTTCATAAAGCTTTTGAACTCTAGATTTGGCTACTCAGAGAATTCAGTCACCATTCACTCCACCATTCACAGTGTTGATACAGAATTATGATGTGTCTCCATTTTAATTATGAGGCACTGTGCATATTTCATGCTCTCATGCCATTTTATGTCAACTCAGAAGATGGTCAAGTTAGACTAGTCAATGTTTTAAAAAGGATGGAAGTTTCCCATTTTAATGTTCCTCAATGTGCCTGGATACTGCAAGATCCCACAAGGACAAGGAGAACTTCTTCATTGTTTAAAGGTAATGAAATCTAAAGGACTGTAACTGTAACATCTTCTTCTACTACCTGCTAAGCAATACCAAGAAGAACAATGGAAGAGAACCCAAACTGGTTTGGGGTTGCTTTTTGACTATGATCCTTCAAAAAAATCATATGTGTAAACTGGAGTCACAACATGTATCTGTATGCAAGAGATGAGTCTTTTTTCCCCCCTGTCTGTTCAATTTTTGGTTTTGGTTTTGTTTTGTTTCTGACATTTTTAGCTGTGACGGTGCATTTCCTCTGAGCCTGCTCTAGACAGTATAGACAGTGTAGAACATTCTTTTTAAACATGCATAATGTTGAATCTTGTTACTGTGTGCTGAAGTTTTGCTTTTGTGTGAAATCAGTGGACTTCAGTCTTTAGTGAATGTCCACAGCAGAAATGTAGTACATTTGAACACAATCTGTATTACTTCAGGTGACATTTTGATTTGATTTCATGGAACTCTGCAGTAGAACAGTTGCTTTGCTTGTTTGACTTGGCAGTCTTTACTCATGTATTCACCTTTTACCATTTTATAACCATACACTTCTATCAGTATTACTACACATAAACGGTAATATTAAGTTTCTTTATTCCATTCAGTTAATGAGACACACAGTTTTGTTGTTGTCGTTGTTATTTTCTTTCCAAAATAACTCTTTGATAAATCAGTATGTGGAAAAATCTGTAAATGTCAGTATGTGAGGATTCATAGATTGAATTACAAACCAGTAAAGTTGTCTATAAAACTGATCTGTGGATGACTGAGTACATTTTAGTCATGGGAGGATCTTAACTTTTCTTTACAGCCGTACTTTAAAAGCAGTGGGTTTTCCATCACTAACAAAGGGATGATATTCTGAAAAACAATCAAAATAATTATATGTATTCAGAAGCACTTTTCTTGCACAGCTGATGAAGGCCCTCTGTCCGAAACATCCTGTTTCTTTGGAAACCTTGTGTACTTTTAAGATCTCTACTGTCATACTACAGTACATTGCAGTTACTCATCTGGAATATCAAAATAATTATATATATATATATATATATATATATATATATGTGAACAAATTACCTTTCTCTCAAAAGCTTTAGCCGTCTCTAGAGCAGCAGCACCAAACTGCAATAACATCCACACAGGCAGGTTTTGTTTAGTCTAACAACACTAGCAATTTGCCTGTCAACATCTACTAGAAATATTAGGTCTAGTTTTTGTGCTATAACAGCAGTCAGTGCTGTAATGAATATGGATCTAAAGTGGACCCAGCATTACCTCATTTTTGATGTGTCGATCTGCTCCATTCTCTAAAAGGAGTTTAACCAACTTCTCATGGTTATTTAACACTGCAATCTGATAAATATCAAAGTAGTTTGCCATCGGTATCAACAGCAGGACTTTGAATGATAGACTAATTATGAGAATATCATTGTGAACATATATACAAAGCAAAAATAGTTATTTACATTTTCAGCATTTGGAAGATGTGCTTACCCAGAGACAATTAAATTTATTGAACAGTATGTCAGTACCATGACCTTGGTTGTTAACACTTTGCTAAACTTGCTCTACCTTTAGTATAAGGATATATTTCATACTAATACTGTGTATGTGATTAGAGGCTGTTGTGAGAGATTGAAAGGAGCCCACTGAGTTCAAATTGTACCATGAGTGGTGTTTTTCCATCCTTGTCTCGCATGTTAACGTCGGCCCCTGCACCGAGTAGGGTAGCTATGATAGTGTTTCCTGTAACAGCAGAAACTCTGTGGAGCGGTGTCCATAGCGACACGGCATCTTGAACATCCACCTGAGGTACAAGAGACACTCCATAACATATCTACAGTTATCTTCTAAACGTTCTATCCCACACATGATATCATGATGTCTCCAAGTTGTTCCAAAAATACAACATCCTTTAAGACCTAATTTGACACTTTAGCTGGCCTCTTAGTTTTACTTCAACATTTATTTGTGAGAAAACTGATAGTTTTGATCTCTATTCTTTGTACTGTTGTACTGAGACATTGTCAGTTTACAATGCACTTCTCTATTAAAACTCTGATATATAATATTAAATTGCATAATTCAAGCAGCACAGTTAGATTCAGCAGTAAGTTGGGGTGGTACCTCACAGCCATCCTGCAGGATGTAGCTCAGCACAGCCTGGTGTCCTCCATCTGCTGCCCAGTGAAGCGCGCAGCAGCCGGCCTGATCGGTGGCCCTCCAGGACGCTCCGCACTCACGCAGGTATCGCACCACCTCCAGGTGGCCAGAGAAACACGCCAGCATCATTACTGACACAACAGCTCATGAGAGGCACATCTCGCACGACTTACTTTATCAGCTTTACTCCAAATCCATTCAGGATGAGGGTTAAACGAGACAGTGTTTTAAATAAGAGCAGTGGCAAAGGAAAACGAGTTTTAAAATTGGTGCATAGTGGTACAGATTTGCATTATTTATCAGCTGCCTTATTAATATGTGCTAAGTGGGAACTGACATAAATATTCATTAGCGATTAATAAGTAGGTACCCATCACTGACTAAGACATCAGGCTTTCTGTAATTACTAGCTTAAGCAATTTTAAGTGTTTCTGTCCTCTTGACTGGTGTGTGGCTGTATGTACCTGAGAGCTCACCTATCCTTTCCACTATCCTTCATGTTGACGTCTGCCCCATGCTGAACCAGCAGCTTAACAATACTATAATGGACCACTGCATTAACGCACCACTGTATCATTTCTTTTTTTAAATAGCACTATTTATTTCGCTTCCCATTAAGTATCCCATTAAACTGGTATGATATTTTAGCACAACAGTTACAGCACCATAAAATCGTAAATGAACCATGCCTGCAAAAAGCTTATTTTCAGTATGGTACAAGCTAGCATAACGCGCAGTGTGAATGCTAATTTTAATTAGCACAATGAAATGGAACAAATATCAGCATTAGTGCAGCTCTCTCATCTATAGGGCGGGATATATAAACTCGGCTCGTTTCTACCTCGTGAAGCCTTTCATGGCTGCCACCATAAGTGGAGTAAAACCCATTCTATCAGGCACGTCCACAACCACCATCCTGCACCGCAGAAAGCAACAGTTATAGTGCAGGTCCTCTTTATTTTCTATTGGGTTATCTGTCATGGTCTATATATACAAAAAAGAAACAGTCATCCTAAACGCAAGGGGCCGTTTTGACTCTGGGGCCGTTATGATGGGAAAGGAGCCCGGAAAGTGGAGGAACCAAATTCCCTCACCCTAACTGGAGCACTTTGAGCAGCTGCTCTTCATCATTCATCTTCACTGCCTGATGAAGGTCCTTCCCGTTGATTGGCTCTCCTGGGGAGAAGGCCATAAACATGTGCACATGTTTATGCTTATGTGCACATCCAGTGCAAAGGCTGCACAAATTTGGTTCATGGATTTTTTTTTTTTCGCCTCTACATTATCATATTATCATATAAAACCACAGAGGAAAATAAATAAACAGATAAAAAAGCTCATTTTCATTGTTATGTTGCAAACACCACATCCTCGACAGATGTGCAGAATGCATCATTTCGGATCTTATTATCATATCATTATCATATCAAACAATAAAAAAGCAAATACAGAGACAGCGAGAAGAAATCATCTCCATGTTACAATAAAGATATTCTACAATGAAAATGCAGGTCTGCATCCTTTGCTATTTACTGTGTGTGTATATGTATGTGTGTGTTTATGTGTGTGTATATGTATGTGTGTGTGTATGTATGTGTGTGTTTGTGTGTGTGTGTATGTATATGTGTGTGTATATGTATGTGTGTGTTTATGTGTGTGTATATGTATATGTATGTGTGTGTATATGTGTGTGTATATGTATGTGTGTGTTTATGTGTGTGTATATGTATATGTATGTGTGTGTATGTATGTGTGTTTATGTGTGTGTATATGTATATGTATGTGTGTGTATATGTGTGTGTATATGTATGTGTGTGTTTATGTGT
>JAOXYF010000012.1:12012172-12024253 GCA_028565775.1 Sternarchorhynchus goeldii | reverse complement strand
GTGTAAATGTTCATACAGAACTAACTGATTTTGACCTTTGATTGTTCAGATAAACATTTTTTTTTAATTCTGTGTGTGTGTGTGTGTGTGTGTGTGTGTGTGTGTGTGTGTGTGTGTTAGGATGTTAGCTGTGCTTGCAGCATTCTAGCTAAAGAGGCAGCTAGGCTAAGCAGTACCCTGGGAGAACTGGTGCCTGTAGCGATGTGTCCACTCCATGCTGGGATCTGCCTTCCAGTCACAGAGGACCAGAGGAAGAGCAGAAGGGTCTTTCTGTCTTGTTGCCAATCAGAAGATTTGTTTTGGTCAGTGGACACGGTGAATTTTGTGATTGACACAGGAGTGGAGAAGAGATTTGTAAGTAACTTTTTGAGTAATTACTTTAAAGTAACAAAAAAGACACCTAGTCAGAGAAAACTGACTTCTAATCTGCAAAGTAATAATATCACAGGCTGGTAAAATAATAAAGTAAATTAGCTGTTTTGATCTAAATTCAGTTACCACTTACTCTATAGCTGCACCTAATGGTTGCTGTATCTCATCCAGTCTCTTAAAGGTTGGTATCCACACACATTTATCTCCCCAGTTGCACTAGAGTGCAGTCAAGTGATTGTGGCCACCCTACCCTCTGTAAATGACACCAAAAGCGGTTTTAGAGAGATTTAAAATTGTACAAAAGTACACAAGGTTTCCACAGAGACAGCTGTGCAAGCACTTACTTTATATAGCAAGTGAATTAGCTGTTTTTTGAATGGAAGAGGATTCTCCACGCATCTCTACCAGAAGCCTGGGAGCTTGAGGGTCGAGTATTGTATCTTAGCTGTACCCAGGACTACACCATTCTGGACAGATCTCACATGTTGTTCCTAGGATCTGTTGGACCCCCTCTCCGAGTTTGGGGGTCGTAGTCCCTAATGCTCCTACAACTGGAACCACTATAGCCTTTACTTTGCACATATAGCCTTTTACTTTTTTCTAGCTCTTCCTTCAGCCCTTGGTATTTCTCAAGGTTCTCGTGTTTCTTGTGACAAATGTTTCTATCACTTGGGATCGCTATATCTGTCACTACAGCCCTCCTCTGGTGTTTGTCCAGAGGTTTGTCCAGCTTGTCTTAATGTCAGTGGTTTCTATCTTCTCCCTCAGCCAGTTTATTATACCAGCGGGATATCTGATGACTGGTAGTGCATAGGTGTTGATGGCCCTGATCTTGTTCTTTCTGTTCAGCTGACTTGTCAGGATTTAACTCATTTTTTGTAGGTTCTTTGTAGTGGCTGCTTTCCTTATGGCCTCTTCGTGAATCCCATTTACCTGTGGGTTCCAAGGTACTCTCAAAATTGATTTTATCTTCCGCTAGTATAATGTCTACAGTTCTATCTACTGTACCTATTCTTGTAGTCATCCAACCACACTTATCCAGTCCACATGACATTCTGATGATTAGATGACTTGGATACTGGTGTTAGTTAGCAACAAGCATACCGAATAATGTGGCTGGTGTGTGTGTGTACCACATGGGCCCAATGGCATGGTGCATTATCCTCTTGCAATATACCATTATTGTGGAGGTACATGAAGTCCATGAAGGGCTGCAAACGGTCACCAGACCATGACGTGTTTAGGTGGACCTGTGGACCCAACCTATGCCTTGATAACACAACCCACACCACTATGGAACAGCCACCGGCCTGCACTGCGCCTTGTTGACGGCCGGGGTCCATGGCTTAATGGGGTTTGTGCCACATAAACCCTATCAACCTGAAACAATCGGCACTGTGACCCATTAGACATTGCCACATGTTTGCCAGTCTTTCGATAACTCATGACCTCTTGCCATGACTTCACTCGCAAGATAAAGCATCGCAAATTATACAGGTGTGGGCATTCCACTGAGGTACCAGCACTTCATAATCAATAAACATATTGCTATACATTGACTTTTGGCATGTCGGTGTTTTTATTCATGTTCAAACTCGTATGTCAGCTAGTCATCACTTGCCCTTCTGTCAGAACATGAAGCAGGCCATTGGAAACGTAACATACTTGTGTTCAGAAGATAGCTGACTGATGGTTGAGTATCCTATATACAACAGAAGTGTATTAAATATATTGCCGCATATTAGGTGCAGCTGTTGACTAGATGTGTAGCTTATGTTTTGTATAACTTGTATTTTACTGAACCCATGTTTTTAATCAAGTGAAAATAAAGCGGTGCTTTTTGATGTTTTAACATCATGCATTGTCTTTAATTAGCCTTGTGACGTGTACGCTGCTGTGTTCTGCAGGTGTATAACCCTCGCGTGAGAGCCAGCTCCGCAGTGGTCAGACCCATCAGTAGGTGCAGGGCGGAGATCCGTAAACAGCTGACTGGAGCAGCAGGTGAGCCATCCGTCATCAAGCTCCTTATTTCCTGTCTGGCCTATGTTTGCCTAGTCAGGATTTTCAGTCTATGACCCTCATTTTAAATGTGTTCCATCTGGGTTTAGCTTTCACACTGTGATGAGACAGGCAAAGCTTTGTTCAGTGTTACTCAGCCAACCGTTGAGGACCCAGCTATGTTCAGCACAGCATGGTCTACATCTGCAGTCTTACAACTGCAATACGCCAGATTAGACTTTGTCTGGAATGAAAATTCACTTTTCATGTTCTGTAAAAGTTAAATTCAGGATAATATGTAATCTGTATCAGTAAAACCAGACTTGAATATGTAAAACCTGATATGTTTTAATGTACTATATAAAAATTTGTGCTGTAGGTAATTATACTTATTTCTCCATGTTGAATCCTAATAATAAACTATGTACACAAAGATTGATATAAAATATGGTGTGTGTGTGTGTGTGTGTGTGTGTGAGAAAAGGCAAATGTTTCTGTCTGTATCCTGAAGAGCTGGAGCTCTCTCCTGAGATTCCTGCTAGGATTCTAGAAGCAAACATCACCTCAGCCGTGTTGTTCCTGAAGAGGATGGAGGTGGCTGGTCTCAGACACTGTGACTTCATCAGCAGGCCAGGTTAGACCTGCAGGTCATGCCTTGCTGACACTGACTCGCCTCTTTACTGCACCGACTGATCTCACCTCAGTATTTAACCTAGGGCCTTGTTCAGTGGTAAAGTTGTTCAAACAGAGACATCGTTAATAGATGGTGTGATTTCATATGCTATTAAATAAGCACGTCTTAAGAAATGGTTCTGGTTAAATATTTGTACAACCAACAGCCAGTCACTTTGAGTGCGGTGATTTGATGTTGGAGTAATGTTTGTTACAGAGACAGATGTGTGTACATCATTACCAATGTGCCTGCAGGCTGGCAGTCAGTGACGCATGTTAACCATGCTGACAGCGCTAGCCTCTGCTAACCTCTGCTAGCCTCTGCTAGCCTCCTCGGTATTGTTGCATAGCATGAGCTTGACCTGCATAGCAAACATTATGATCCATTGAGCTCAGTGTGCAAAGGCATTTGTGCATTTTCCCTGTTGTAGCAGATCAGCTAATCAACAAGTCCTTCATATGTGAAGGCAAAGCAGGTCTGCAGTAGTGGGAATGTAAAATTTTGGCATGTATCTGCTTTTTTTTCTTCTTCAAAAGAATAATTTCATTAGACAGCATGACGTCCTCACTTTCAAATATGTCTGATATTGATGCTTCATAAGTTTCATAAAATTGGTCTAGATATGGTAATAAAATTTGTATTTTCTTTTTACAGTTAAAAGTGCAATTATGGGCCTTTCATATGATATTCAGCCAGATAAAATGCTTTGATCCCATGCTTTGAGCATCTGGGTATGAATCAGTCCTGTACATGCAGGTTCTTTCTTCATGCATTTGTGAAATGAGCACTAATGAGCAATAAAACTGACATATTACTCTTTCTCCTTCAGAACCTGAGGGCTTCATGCAGGCACTGGAGGAGCTGGATTATCTTGCTGCACTGGATGATGATGGAAACCTGTCAGAGATTGGGATTATAATGTCTGAATTTCCCTTGGACCCACAGATGGCTAAGGCTCTTCTGGCCTCCTGCCAGTTTGATTGTGTCAGTGAGGTGTTAACTATTGCAGCAATGCTAGCAGGTACAAACGCCTGCCTGAGAGACCGATTTAAATTTGATTAAGTAACTAATGTAGCTGCATTTCACATTCTTTCATGTATTGTTGGACAGCAGTCTAAAATGGCGCATTTCTTTTAATACAAAGTGAAATAAGAGAACTGGTTAAAAAAAACTTTATATGGTTGATTTTTTTTTTTTTTTTTTAGTATGACCTATGTTTGGATTGTGACATCACCTAATTCAGTTCTTCTGTGTGCATCAGCTCCAAGCTGCTTTGTAGAGCCCCCTATTGGCATGGTAACAAAAGCTATGCAGTGTCACATGAGGTTGTATCACCCAGAGGGAGACCACTTCACTCTGATTAACATCTACAATGCTTTCAAACGCAGCCAGAAAGAACCATGTGAGTAGGGGTCTGCACATATTCAGATCTGTCATTAAGGTTTGTGATCTACTTGATACCTCTGACTATTGTTTAAAATAGCAATCTGTAGCAATATTTACCAAAAAAGCCCCAAAGGGAGCTGGAGTCTGTGAGATGTGTGCTGTTCTCTGAACCCAGACTCCACGCAGGAGAAGTGGTGTGAGGAGCACTTCCTCTGTTGCGCAGCACTGCAGACAGCAGAGGCCATAAGGGCCGAGATGTCGGACATCCTGAAACGCCTGGAACTGCCCGTGTCCGATCCCGCCTTCGGCACCAAGGCCAACGCACTCGGCATCAAGAGAGCACTGCTGGCTGGCTTCTTCATGCAGGTCAGAGGGATGGGGATGTTTAACATATTTAAACGTAACTTTATGTTCAGCCTGCCAGGATATTGAACAGTTGTGTTGTTCTTTGGACTTATAAGGTCTTATCCCAATAAATCATTAATGTGATTATTTATACTGTCCACCTCTGTGACATCAGAGGACATCCCCTAGAAATGCTAACATACCGGTGCCAGTAAAGCGAAGCAGGGAGCGGTCTGCACAGTAACTGGTTACATGTGACCAGTACTGCTCCCAACTACATGTCCTCCATTATTAACTGCCGTAGTACTGCTGCTGGATTGTGCTGTGTTTGTTCAGGTCGCTCGAGATGTGGATGGCTCGGGGAGCTACTTCATGCTAAGCACCAAGCACATAGCCCAGCTCCACCCACTTTCTGCGTACGGAGGGAAGGCGCACCAGCTCGAGCCGCCCGAGTGGCTGCTGTTCCACGAGTACACCCTCTGCGAGGGCAACTGCGTCCGCACGGTCACGCCCATATCTCCAGAGATGTACGCCCTCCGTCTTCCACACCCATCCCCTCGAGTCCTGAAAGTCCTGCAGCAATTCCCAACTCAGTGTCCCCCCTGTTTCAGGAGGTTTAAGGCTGTGCTTTGGCCCTCCAGGACTGGCAGATTACAAACACCACTTTTTGTAGTGTTCTGTTTTCGTGTATGTCTAAGTTTGGGACACGTAACGATATTGAATAACAGTGAGCTTCCACTAAACATGAATTAGGTGTGCCTTTTGTTTAGGTGAATCATCAGTGACGGTTACATAAAGTATTACATAAAGTAGCTTTGCAGATTACATTCATAACGATTTGGTTTGTAAATGCAGGCTGACATTTACAAATATGACCATCATTGCATAATACTGGAGTTCTGTGAAACAATTGATCCAATTCCTTTTGGGTGTGTTTTTTTTTTTGCAGGTTCGTTCAAATGGTGCCACATTATTTTTTCTACAACCTTCCCCACAGTGAGAGTAAAGAGCTACTGCAACATGTTCTGGACCACGAGAGGCCTGCAAGCACAAACGGGAAACAGAAGCCTCAACCTGTCACCACAGAACCCCCGACAGAGGCAGAAGGGTCACAGTCTCATGATAGATGTTCACTTCAATAATGATAGGAAAGACCTAGTGTGGCATGACCCCAAGCCTTCAGCCGCCCGTTCAAGGCTGACGGCTCTTAAGGCGATAATCAGGTCCACGTGGCACACAGCAGCAAGACTTTGCAAATGCTTCAGTTTCATGAGCAACAATTAATGTGTACAGGTCTTCATGCCATTTCTACAAGTAAAAGAAATCTTGTGTAAAATGTAGGAGCAGCTTTGTCTTTAATCTCCCTTGTGTCAGAGCTACCCTAACGCTTGGACTATATTTGTACTGATCATAATATTCTGCTCACCATTCAGCTTCAAACCTGAAGCATGTTCCTTGATATGAATATGCAGTGTTAAACATTTTGATTGCTCCTTAATGAAAAGTCTTAACAACAAAGGCACTTTATTTTACAGTCTATTTCTGTTGATTATATACACAACATGCAAAGTTCTTTTGGGAAGATAAATGATATACACACTTCTGGTACGTGGATTACAGCAAACCATTTAAAGTTACTGCAAAGGGAATTGGCTTCTGGATTTGCCCTGGCCTGTGTTCTATCGGCCTGGTTGCTCAAGTGACAATCCTGAAGGTCTTACGTATGGTAAAAAGCTCCAAAGCACGTAAAAGACATATGTAAAATTGAGATCCCTGCTTGCAGATTTTCAGATTTTATAATCAAATATCGGTCCCTCCCGTCTTGAAGAATAAAGGCTCGGAAGACTAGGTTCTGTTCAGAGGGTGAGGTACTCCTTCAGCTTATCCATGATGACTGGAATTCTGTCCATGGGAATGAGACACACGGTACGGAAGGGTTTCATAGGTACGTCATCGAATGACCACCTTCCTGTGAGTAATGAATCAGCCTCCTCCTGGACAGAGTAGTTAAACTTTGCCACGGCTTGCTGTGATTGGATGAGAAGAAAAAGGCTGTTAGACCAATGCAGTAGAGGACAGTCTTGTGACATGATCATGCTTGGAACTTTTAAAGCTAGCAAACAGATGCTGACAGAGAAGACTGCACTGAATGTACCTCATAAAAGAACTCCTCCTCTGCATTGACAAACACAAGCTCCTCTTTGGGAGGTCCTCGGCCAGGCTTCTTGGCTTCCTGACATGTTTTGCAGATGAGCAGACAGTAATGACACTTCCCACTTGGTTTATTGGTCCTCTGGGCCTCTGCCATCTCCTCTCTGTCCAAAAGGTCACCATGCATTAAAATCTCTCACATACTAAAGACCAATGTGGGACTGCAACACTGTGGGCTAACTGTGGGCCGAGTTTAAGGGAATGCTTTATTTAACTATACAAAGTTGTTTTTTGATTTCAGTTTGAGATTATCTTAAAGCATACAGATTGCTAAACTGTTTTCTATAATGATTATCGCAGACTGGGAGCACGAGTTCCCCTGTACGAGATTATCTTCATGTTACAATCCTTTTGACAAATGGAGCTACGGCATCGATGTTAAACCGCTCGTTGCGGATTCATCCTGTGTATCTGTTCATGCCATTTGCCATGCGTTTATCATGGAAGCGCATGGAAATCAGGCGATTTGTCCGGCGTCAGGTGACCCACATTCTCAGCACTGTTATGCAAGTCTGAATACTGTGCTAAATACCACAGCTGAGCCACATGCCGGAGTTAAGACCACAAGCTGACAGTCATAATGGCACAATAAAATCAAAGGACAATACGCTTCCACAGCTCTCAGCAGAGTGTTGGAGGATTACAGCTCTAAAAATGCTAATGTTTAAAAATAAATAAAAGACTAATCTGTTTGGTGAAAAAACCAAACAGTATTTACAAAATACTATGGCTTTAGTAAGAACAGTATAACAAAGAATAATTACTAAATATATATTCAGCTAAAGTCTATTTAAATGTCAGTTAAAAATAGCAAAATACTGTAATTTTAAAATACTTAGTTCAAGGTGTTTTGGGGGCAAATTTCTAAATATATTCAGCAGCTGCCCCCTTGTGGTAAAAGAACAGGACCAGCAGCCAAAAAGTTAGCAAGGCCATGCCATGTTTTTTGCACTGTTCTGGACTCCTGAGGTTATGGTTTCTTTTCCCCACAAGTAGTGTTCTTCAAATGTGTGTGCAGCACTGTCAGGTTCCTCATGAGGACGTCACTAAACAACTCGCATGCATGTGTCTGCCAAGATGAATCATTTGGGATTGTTTGGACGGCTTTTAGCATTTATTTGTGTGTGTGCGTAAGAGCACGGGACATATTCAAATGCGACAACAGATTAACCAACAAGAGGCCTACCATTCAGCAAATCTGAACTGGAGAAAAGCTCTCAACATGCTTAGCTAATGGAAAACTGTCTTTTGTAGCTGTTCTGTGCCGAGTGATATTTGCATGGAAATATGCCTGAAAGTTACTGTATGTACTGGTTCAGTGCGGCAGTGGGAAAGAAGCTATTAGGAGAATACTCACAGAAGCTGTCTGTAGAGAGGCAGGGCGATCTGTGGAGGAACGTTGATGAAGCGTTCGCTGAGGAGCAACCCAACAGACTGAGATGTATCTTGTAGAACATTCTCAAATTGCTCCTGCACTCCTGCCGAGCAGAGCTTTTCACACTGCCCCAACACCAGCTCCTTGATCTGCTCCACGCACCCCACACCCTGTTCCCCACACACGCACAAGAAAGAGTCTGATTAACACATTTTATCATAAGAATATAATAACGCCATTATAAACTTTTCATAGTATAAAGTTCCAGTGTTCTGTTGATTTATCCTATTTAAGGCATTTAGCATTTCGTCCATTAGTATTTTTATATATGCATGTTTTCTATATGTTTATTTTGATGGAAATACTGTTTTTGTGCATTATACAAAATGGTATTGTGGTATTTCCATGGTATTGTTATTTGCTTGTGAGTGTTCCCAACGTTTATACAGCAGTGCGCCTTAAGGTAAGCCAGCACAAATCCAAAGAACATCGGGACTGTAATATTACCTTTCTCTCCGTTAGATTTAAAATGCTGATGACCCCAAACACTTCGTCAGGATCCTCTTCATCGCTGTCGTCCGGTAATTCAGCTTGCTGTAAACAGACATACTTAGCATCTGCTTGTGTGTGTGTGTAGCATGACCAGTCAGGGTGTTTAATAAGGAAGCAATTGTATCGTAACATAACATCCAAAACATTACGCTTTACCAGTTTAAAAACATTTTATATGGATTCTCACCTTGATGACGCTGCCTATGTGATTCTGCTGGATAATGATGTCGGTGAGCTCAGAGGTGTTCACGTGAGCCTTCAGGAAAAGCTGTCAGAAGACACCGCACAACATAAATACAGTAGCTAAATCCAAACCATGCATATAAGACCAGGCAAACGGTTAGCCATCTAGCTACGTGTCCATTTCTTGAATCAAACTATGCCATTTACTACCTGTTGTAGCAGTTTCTTAATTCCACTGAAATCGTTGTCAGATATTGCGTGGGCCTCGAAATCCACGACAACCTCCTGAACACAAATCAACGTAACAAAATTTAACAAACTTTAGCTGGAAATGTATTTGGACTAGTATTGTATAAATTGCTAGCGGTTATAGCTAGCTAGCTAGCTAGCTAGTCTTTATTTGGCCCAAGAACACACAAGCCAAGACAAAAGATTTACCTCGTTTATTTCTTCTTCTGAGTCTTCGTTGTCATCCTCTCCGGAATCATCTAGTCCTTCATCCAAACTGTCGTCACTGTCTTTGGGATTATCACCTGTTTCAATCGCACGCTTTTTAGCTGATGAAGCCATGCTGCCTTTCGTATAGCTGCAGCACGTTGGGAAAGGGGGAAGTGAGGCTCAATTGGAGTCACATAGCTATTATTTCAGCGAAACTGACTGCCGTTAAATACCATTACGGATCTTACAATACAAACGCTTCTAAGGAGACTTAACCACGTAAATAGAGCCGAAATGGCTTCCTTTTCTTTTTTACGCCTTGGAAATGGAAGAGACCATTCTTGAGTGAGGACGTATTACTAAAAATAAAAGTACCCATGTGGGCGCCTACACGGTACCATGATTATACGATAAAAGCCATCCGATCTTACAGTGTGATATCAGAATGTGTGTGTATATATTCTTCTTCTTTTCTTTGTTTACTCCATTATTTATTTGTTTCATTTGCACTACTGGGCTAACAATATGTTTTATTTGTCAGAAGTAAGCAATCCTATGTAAGTAGGCCTGCACATAAATGTTTTTCTGCATTGAAGTAGTAATTAGATATTTTAGATCATTTTAATACTTACATTTTTTTTACTTTATAAGGCTTTAAATGTATATACTATCTTATTCTTTGGTGCTTTATACAAAAACAATAAGATGATTTATATCAACAGGATTTCATTGTGTTTCATTGAAAGATACACCAGAAATCAATTTAGTTAGAATAAATAAATTAAGAAAAAAATAAAATATAAAGCAACAAATAAAATTACAGATTCAGAAAATAAGGAGTAAAAGTCACCAAAATCATTATTACAGGTTAATAAAATGCTATTCTAAACAGATTGATTATCACCCTCCTAGACAGATGTAGTTAAATTATTAAGAGACCTCAGGACACTAGCAAGAAAATTCCCAAGCTTTAGGGCCACACGTAGAAAAAAAAAGGTTTTGCTACAGTCAGGCAGCATTTATGACCAGCGTATTGCATAACGTGTACAGGAACATACCTAATAATCAGTGCACTGAAAAACAGTGGGGAGACTTTAGAAAATCATTGCTATAATGAAATAACTTTTGACATACACTATATTGCCAAAGTATTCGCTCACCCATCCAAATGACTGTGCACAAAGCAAGGTCCATAAAGATGGCAGAGTCTGGTGTGGATGAACTTGACTGGCCTGCACAGAGTCCTGACCTCAACCCGATAGAACACCTTTGGGATGAATTAGAGTGGAGACTGAGAGCCAGGCCTTCTTGTCCGACATCAATATGTGACCTCACAAATGCGCTTCTGGAAGAATGGTCAAAAAGCCCCATAAACACACTCCTAAACCTTGTGGACAGCATTCCCAGAAGAGTTGAAGCTGTTTTAGCTGCAAAGTGTGGACCAATGTCATACTGAAACCTATGGATTAAGAATGGGATATCACTTAAGCTCATATGTGAGTCAAGGAAGGTGAGCGAATACTTTTGGCAATATAGTGTATCATCATCGTCATCATTATAAGCAATTATACATATTATTATTATTATTATTATTATTATTATTATGCTTCCTTGCCTAAATGTACAGCCAGCAGAACAATGAACATTCCAAGAAAGCCTGTGCAACAAAAGGAGCCATTCTCTGGCTCCTTCTGCTTAGACGTCAGAGAGGGAAAATAACCATTTAAAGGGGCGGTAGGTCATTTTTACCACCAAAACGTAGCAAACAACATTTATGAAAGTGACTATTATTGTAAAGTGACTGTTACTGTAAAGTGACTATTATTGTAAAGTGCAGCTAACAGGAGATCAAGAATTGCTTTATATGCCTATGAAATTATTATATTCCTATACATGCTTAATTGGGTACAAATAATTTAATTAATTCTGAAAAAAACTACATTTCTAAACGGCACTGTTAGAATCGTCACTGACTTGAGACCACTAATCAATATAAATAATGTACTATTAAAGTTGATAATAACCCAGACAGACTCAAGCAGAGAATGTCTTGCTAAAACCCCTTTAAACCAAAAGATTAATGAGAGATTTCGGGAAACGTCCACCGCCATACAGAGCTCTGCTTCTAACCATCTATTACGTCATGAAAGGGCGTTGCACATACCGGAAATGCAGGTGCAGTCGGGATAAATAACCATCTCTTGCGCTCCGCAAATTGTTATAAAGTGCGGGTCTCAGCTTGTGAATGCTAAGGAAACAGGTGGAAACAAAATGGCCCTTAACCATAATCATTCAGAATCCGGAGGAGTCATCATCAACAACAGTGAAAGGTAAAATGATCACTGCCACATATAGCCTAACTTAATGTTATCTAAGCTACGTAGCTAGCAAGTCAACGCAGCTAGCGAGGTAGCTTACACTGGCTTCAACGATTGTTTACTTAACTGAAAACTTTACTTATCGGAATACATTGTTATAGTCGATAGACTTTTCCTTCTGTGTAAATAGTCACCCATGTCATGTGCTAATATAATGTTATATATAATAT
>JAOXYF010000012.1:11986442-12009720 GCA_028565775.1 Sternarchorhynchus goeldii | reverse complement strand
AAAACATAATATAATATAATGTGAGCGTGAGAGAGAGCATTATATAACCTAGTGTTAGGGTTCGCATGACTGACGTTATATAGGTATTTTGTGTAATCTTACTCTAGCTGATATCGCTGGAAATTTAACCGTTAACTACCGAACTTCGTAACCAGTACAGGCGATGTTGTAATCGGGCCCAAACAGAATCAACGGATCGGAAAGTCCATTGTTCGTTATTAGAGTTCACGTCCAAAGAGAAAGCTAATTGTATTTGCAGTTGTGATCCCTAGTGATTGTGCACTTGGTCACTGAATCGATAAGCCTCGTGTGCCTTTACTAAAAGTAATCACTTCGTAATATTCGTTGTTATTTTGCTTAATATTAGAATTCTGATCAGTGGGTTGTATCTTCTTGGAGACACTCCAACTTTTGGCGCAAGGCATCCTGGGAGTTTTAGTCGTGCCTTCCTTCTCTCTCTCTCTCCGTGGCCAGTGGCAGACACAACAATATGCATTATGTTGTTTTATTCTTGATGCTTTAACCGTTTTTGTGTTCATTTAGTTTCAAAGCAAAGGAACTTTGAAAAGTAGGAATATGTGATTTTGAATGGACCCTGAAAAGACTGAGTTTACCCCTAGTGTGTTGATGTCCTATGAGAATGTGGAGCTGGCATTCAGTGATGCAGACCACTTACCAGAGCCGTTTAGGAAGACCAAGAAAGGGAGCGTCTATCTCACACCATACAGGGTGAGTATAACAAGATCACAAGAAAGGGGACAGATCAAGTGAATTATGCAAATGTCACAAAATAGAGGTCTGCTTGGATAGGATGCTTCTGATATATTACTCTGCTTTGTATAAAATGTCAAACCTTTTTTTAGTAAACTGCTTATGTATTTATAAGGTTTTATTTTGGTAGTGCATTATATTTTCCCGGAGAACTGAATAGGATGGCATGGCCAAAGGAATTCTTACAGTGGCTCTGTAAGATGAAATGATACTCTCAGTGATCATTTCTTGGCCAGAAAATTCCCAAACATCCTACAAGGAGAATTGTCATGTTTAACATTAAAGTCCTTCATGGTCCAGAGTATGTGTCACAGTGTTCTAAATTATGATAAGGGTTCTTATCAGGATATAGGTGTAGGTGTTACCGGTAGGCTGGTTAGTTTATTAATGTTCATTAGCCTTAATCCATACTCTAAGTACGAGGCACTGATAAGGACTTGAGGCTTTTTTTTGTTTGTTTTTTTTGTTTTTTTTGGGTCAGGTTATCTTTGTGACAAAGGGGAAGGATGCATTGCAGTCCTTTATGATGCCGTTCTACTTGATGAAGGGTTGTGAGGTCAAACAGCCTGTCCTTGGAGCAAACTACATAAAAGGTTCTGTGAATGCTGAGCCAGGAGGTAAGAACTTCACACTGTTTCCTTGTGACACATGTATGATGCTTTTTGGTGCACTTTATAACAGAAACCCTTACTAAGAAGATTATGTTCCCTAGGAAAATCCTTGTTTTAATGATCTAAGATCACACTAAATCATAAGCTATGAACAACCAAAATATTAGACAAAATGGAAAGGATGTTTTAACCTAAGTAAATCAGACAGAATAAGGTGAAACGCATGACATGGAAACTACCTGGCAGTGTGTAGATATCTTGATTGTTGCCTGAAGTGATTTGTAAATCATATCAGTAACATCTCACGGGTTGTCACTTTGTTTTTTTAGGTGGTTGGGAAGGATCTGCAACCTTCAAGATGATCTTTGTCGCTGGTGGAGCTATTGAGTTCGGTCAATACATGCTGCAGGTGGCAGCCCAGGGTAAATGAACCAGTCTCACTGTCTCCATCGGCTTTCTGGGTCTTGATCACTGTGGCTGGGTGGGTGGAGGTGTCCTGTAATGTCTACCAGCAAAGACTACAGACAACAAATATATTATTACGGTTATTCAAACTCTTCGTTTCATTTAGTTACACTGACTCGGTCGGGTGCGTTCAGAATAAAAAACGTGTTTGACTCAGACTTGGTTTTTGCTTCTAGCCTCCAGAGGTCAGCCTGTGACTGGTGATTTTGGATGTCCATACATGGCTAATGGAGCATATGCATACGCTCCCCCACCTCCAGCTAATGGCATCTACACCACTGGGCCCCCTCCTCCTGGCTACTCCTATCCTGGACCCCCAGCTCCAGGTGATGCAGTAGGGATGATTTGCAATTAAATAATAGCCACAAAATTATAGTGTTGTTTTTCAACTGTTGATTGAGTTGCTGTGCTGGTTTATGTATAGTCCTAGATAACAGGATAACGGGCAGAGAAAAGCCGGATGCATTAATGTAATTAAAATAATGAGCTGTTTTAATACCTGTACTTGCCCAAAGGAGGGTGGAGGGGTTGAGGTGTGTACACAGAGCTTGTGAAGAGCTGCACACCCATGTGCTTCAAGTCATGGGATAGCAGTATGTAACAGATGAAGTGGTGTTATCTCAGGGAACAGCTTGGGAATGTCCTGTATAAGTTGTGTTGTGTTATCTTGTGAGTGAAGCTGCCAACTTGCTCATGGCAAGGTGACATGAATTATCGGAGTTATAAAGAGGCGTGACGATGGGTTCTAGATGGATGGTACATTCCATTTCTGAAGTTAGGGTGGCATTTAACATTCCTTAATCCACAGTGTCACATGTGTACTGGGAATTCATCCTAGAGTCCATTACTGCCCAGGGGTGCTTAATGATTATGACCAGAGGTGTATGGTTAGAATTGTCTAGCTTAACGTCAAGTGAGTTTAGCACAAAATCACATTTGCATTCAATGCAGGAGGTTCCACATACAAATCCTGCGGGTCAGGGCAGTGTTCTTTAGCTTCTATGAGGATGACCTACCAGAAGACCTACCAGAGTGCCTAAAACCATGACAATGGACAGAGCGCCTCACCTGAGGTTCATGGTTTAACTGGACCCTAGAGGACCGGTAACATGCCGTAGTCTGATTAGTCACATTGCCAACCGTTTCAGGCTGATGATAGTGTTCATGATTGGCACAGACTCCATGAAGCCATGGACCCCAGTTGTCAACAAGGCACCGTACAGGCTGGTGGTGGTTCCATACTGGTGTAGGGTATGTTCTCATGGCATGAGTTATGACCTAAACACGTCATTGACCGGTGACCCCTATGTTTCGCTGCTTGGTAACTATTTGCAGTCTTTCATGGACTTCATAATACATATAATGGGATATTCCAGCAGGTAAATGCACCCTGCTGTCAGGCCCAGGTTGTCCAGAATTAGTTTGAGGAGCATTCTGGCGAGTTCTGACGAATGGTGTAGCCTGCACATTCACCCAACACGTATTCAGTCGAGCATTTAGGTGATGTAATAGAGAGGTCCTTTTGCACCCGAGATCCTGTATGTACAAACACCACTGAGCTGTGTATGGCTGTCCGGATGGCATGGGCTCAATATCCCTCCAGACGTCTTCCGGCCACTTGTGGAATCAATGCCACGTCAAGTTACTGTAGTTTGCTGGACTAGAGGGAATCGATACTAGTTCCTGTCCACATTTGGCATGTTGGCGTATGTGGGTTCTGCATGAAAGCATGTTCACTGACTACTGTGTTGCACTTCTGGGAAAGAGGTCTTGGTTAGTTATCTGTTAGTTATCTGTTAATCAGCCTGATGTAATCAAACCGTTCTTTCACGGTTGTTTTTCAATGCAAAGTTCAAACTATGAGACTTTAATCAACTCATTTTCTGACCTTAGTGCTGCACATGGGCTTTTACACAAGTGTCTAATTTTTTTTTATTTTTTTTTTATTTTTTGGTCTCTTCTCCAGGTGCATTCTACCCTACTCCACCTGCTGCAGCATACATGCCCCCTCCACCTTATTCTGCCTCAATGGCTCAGGCCCCTCTTGACCCAGACTTACCCCGGACACCTGCAGGTCAGGACCACGGCCAGGCACCACAATTATCGTAATATTATCACAACTCGAATGATCTTTTAGTTTACATGACCGCGTCCGTCTTTCTCTCAGCGGAGGCGAAGGCTGCAGAAGCAGCTGCCAGTGGGAGCACCTCTGCTTTCCCTCCGCATCGCGTTTACCTTCCAGAAGTGAGTCCAAGTTATCTAACCCACATCTGCCAAAATAACCTTTTATACTCATTTTATACCAGACACCCCCCCCCACCCGATCTTCATATCTATTGTCTCCTGCTCTGTTGCTCCTGTGGGCACAGATATTAATTTCCCAACACCACACTTTGCTAAAAGTTGCTTTATGTAAAGTTTTGGATGATCTTCAAACGGATAATAATCAGTTCGTGTATCTTCATCACAGGACAAGCCCCCACCTTACTCGCCACCAGAAGACAAGAAGCAGCAGTAACGTCTGCGGCAGGTCTGATGACGGCACTTCCACCTCCCCCGAGACCTTCTCTCACTCACCTGTGTTCTAAACAGCAGCATGTCATTCGCCCAACTAACTGTGTTCTCCTGTAAGACTGCATGCACTAGCAAAAGTCTCCAGCAAGTAGCAGTAAATGCTCTCCCCATCTGTACCGTAGCAGAATCGGGGGTAGAGGAGGAAAACACAACCGTTTTTGATTTCACTGTCTGTGAATAAGAGAGAGGTGGAGATATTAGCTAGGATTGTTGGCAAAAGAACAGTTTGGGATTTGTTATTTTTCTGTACTTGTAAAGAGGTAACTGTATATAGAAATCGCTATATACAAATTGTTGTATAGAAGCAACTAACTTGTGTATGTAAATTGCTATTGTAACTTATTTAATGGAAATGGACCAGTTTGAGCAGGAGTAGTGGTGTGTTTAACATGAGACCATGATTTTCATTGAGAGTGGGAACAGTGAGCTTACATAGGCAGTATAACACTATTATTGTGTATTTGTTCAGGTATTCGCCCCTTCCTTTGTCATACTGAGAGTCATCTTCGCTATTCCTGTTTCTGGAACGTTTTGTAACTCGAAGGCACCTTTACCAAAGCACCATGTACTGTGCACATCACCTGCAGATCAGCCTCCCTCGTGATCTGTGCAGTCCTGCTGCACTGTTATCGGCTACTGTTCTCTTCGGAAGCATCTCTCTGTAGCTCTGGTGCATGGCACAAACTAACACAGCACTTTAACTCTCGTCATGCCAGTACAATCCCCCAAGCACCACCCGTCTGCCTGCAAATACTATTTATTGTTGAGCATATTAATTACTTAATTTATACGAGTGAAGAAATTAATAACCCTTTCATAAGCCTGGTCTCAGCTGTAATGTCTAACATACAATGTACTGTATTTTATTAAAGATGTACCAGTTGAAAGTTCTGATTTATTTGAGGGAATTTTTTTAAAACGGACATTTCAAAATATAGTTTTGCACATTCAGTATTCACCATGCCCTTAATGAACTGATTCCATTACACTTAACAGACCATCCTCCATTCTGAGTTCTTTCTTTCTCTCCCAATGATAGACCACCTCATGGAAAGCAGTCTTATTTTGTTTTCTCTGCTTTAAGTAGCAGAATTGTAACCTTTCTAAGAGAACATGGTTCAAACCTTTTTTTCAGCATTTTTGCTTCTCTGTCTAGCAGATTTCAGAGGTTAAGCATCTGTGCCGTTACTCATAAACTGTCAGGATTGTTCACAGTCCTGGAATAATTTAATTAAATATGGCACATACTGTGCTTCAAATATGGTGCTCTTTGACTCAAAGCAGAACATTAAATGTAAAGAGAATTTGCATGGGGTTCAAACAGTACATCTTGACAATACAAATGTTGATGTATATGCAACTATTTAAAGTAGTGAGGGGGGGGGTTGATACATTTCAGCACCACACAGAGAAAAGATGGTGTATGATAGTCTTGAGCAAAACTCATAATAAAATGGATCCATATTGTAACAGTTGTGTTTGCTTAAAAACAAATAAAATGGTTTCATTGCTAAAGTCTATTCCACACACCCAAATACATTTGGTGCCAGTTAGGTCTAAGCCTAACCTCTAGTGAAAATATGATTTTCCAGTGTTCAGCATTGGCACTGCAATTTAGTCCAAGAGCAGGCTTAATCCATGTCTGGAAAACCAACCCTTGGGATTTTCCCTGATCTCAAACACCTCATTCAGTTCAGTACTCTTATAAATTGTTTCAAAAGGTACCTACAGACCTAGTTCTGAGGAGCACAGTCTTACCTCTTCAAACATCTAGATATACAACCACTCCAAGCTGCAGGACAGTAGGTTCACATACAAATCAGCTCTACACAAAATTACTACCACAGTTAATCTAACAGCCTGAAATGCATACAAGTATAATTGTCTTTCTACAAAATTCAAAAGTGCTTTCAGATCTGGAAACACTTTGAGCACTATTTTTTTCCAGTAGAGTAACAGTGTCTTGATTTCAAAACTCAATTCCAATGATAAGACAAATAAAATGCATTACAATTGCTCTCAACCAGTTACTGTATCCAGTGGTAGCAGTGTCTCAGGACTTGAGCTGACAGCTTAAATTTCCCAGCTTCTAAAATGTAATCATAAAATATCACTAAACTATATCATGGAGTGTCATGGAAACTCAAAAAAAAATATTTAAACATGTGAGACTTGTTAGGCTTCCGTGTCAACACAGTGTCTCAGTTTCCTTGTCTCTAGTGAAAGGGTCTGTGGGCTTCACAGACTTCAGGATTAAAGTGGCTGGATAGTGAGATGTTCAATATGGAGTTGTTTAGTTCTGGTCCGACACATCACTACAGCGCACAAATTGGTGTCTAGAGTTCTCAACCACAGCTTTTAGAGGTTTTCATATTTTTCCGTGCACCAGAATATGTATATCCTTTTTGTAGCTAGTGCTTCATAATTTATGACCAAATAATTTTTGGCTGAGAAAGGAGAATACGAAACTGCCTTACACCATCAGGTCATTATCAAACTATCTCACTGTATCAAACTATCTCAATGTATTTTCAGCTGTAGTGTACTGTGGTTCAATATCATTGTCAGAACAGTTGTTGAGGTTTTTGGTGAGCCTTTGAGGACTGTTTCAGGATTCTGGTTCAACAGCCTTGCTGGAAAAAGCTTTGCATTTTTTGGTGGGCCTTTGAGCACTGTGGTTTAGGGGACTGTGGTTCAACAGCCTTTGAGGACTGTGGTTCAACCTTTGAGGCCTGTGGTACAGCAGCCTTGCCGGAAAAGGTGTCGTTGTTCATGGTGGGCAAAGAGTGACACTGACGCCCTCTCCGATCCAGCAGGCTGGGAACAGTTCGTGAGTGAACACGCAGTGAAAAGCGTGGAGCCTCACCTGGCCCTCGCTGTAGTAGGTCAGCGTGCCGGCCTCATAGTCCAGCAGCATGCCGACACGCAGCGGCTGGGCCGGACCCTGCACCTGCCCCACCTGCCCCAGCACGGGCTCTCTGTTCCCAGCGTGCCAGGCGCTCAGTTGCCGCTCGTCCAGCTGCAGGCTCCACGACAGCTCGTTCATCCCCAGCATGCAGGTCCGGCCCTTCTCCTTGCGTGGGATGGCCTGGTACGTCACCCCGACGTACGCCCACGGCTTGGACACCTCCAGCTCCCAGTAGTGCCGGCCGTGGGTGAACTTCTCGAAGCAGAGCACTTGCCAGGTGTGGTCGAAGCGGGCCTCGTGAGCTGGGACAGGGCGGGGTCCCGAGGTAAGGTGCTCTGCACGACGGTTACTCTGAGAGAGCAGGAGGTGAGCGTTGGCTGTGCGAGGGTCAAAGGTCAAAGAGCAACGGTCTACAACAACAAAATAAAACCACACCAATTAAAAACCATGCATCATTGTTACAGGGATAAAATCAAGAATGCAAACTTTCATTTTGTATCTGTCAAAATGAATTAAACACAAGCTTGTTTAAATATCTTTACATTTCTGCTTTGTTTAGTGTTGTCTTCATTTAAAATGTAAACACATTACAACTGCAGCATTTGACAGATGATCTTATACAGAGTACCTTACAAAAATACTTTGTCTGCTCAGAAATCTTTTAACAATTATTAATAAGACGCACCAATGATAGACTGCTTTGATACTTTAAAAGTCTAAATTAACCTAGGTATTATGCCCATTTCTTTATAGTGCAATAGCACACAACTTTGATAACTAACAGACACCTATAATAGAAAAAAACCCATGTAATATGACAAACGATTATTTACATGCACTGAGGCCTTCCTTTCCCGCAGTATAAGATGGAGTGGCAGGACTGGGTACCACTGCAAGCACTGGTCTTTTGTCCTGAGGTGAAACTAGAAGATAAGGATAAATATAAACACATAAACCCCGAAAGAACACAAGTATAATATCTCTGTTTCACCCACAAAAACCTAAAACATCCGAGTTTAGTTTACAAACTGACCTTCTTTGCTGTGGCCCACAGCTGCATAAACGGCTTTATCCAGGTCCTCACACACCAGCTTAGAGATGCGAGACATCACGTCTGTGACTGGAGCCAGTTTCTCCAAAACATTCACATTAACATCTACAGGAACCTCACCCATCTGAGGGACCTCTACCAGCATGGAATCCTATTCCCATACACAGACACATACACATAGCATTACAAATATGGCAACACCTAAAATGTTTTCAAATCTACCCTGATTCCAAGACAAGACCTTTAGTCAGTAAGAGCAGAAAACCATTAACCTTTACTCAAATCTGACTCAAAAACTGCATCATCCATGAAAGTTTATATCTGGCTTAAGGAGCACTGGAACCGAGACCTTGATGAGCTGTTGGTGGGGGAGAGTGCAGAGGCTGCCAATCTGCTCTTCAAGCTCAGAGAGTTGCTGTGCTTTCTCCTGCAGGTCACAGAGGCGTGCCTCAGCCTGAGACAGAACGCCATTCTGCTGGAGCTCCACAAAGCTCTCAGTCACCTCCTGCTTCTCCTCCAGCACCTTCAGCAGATGTGAGAACTTTGCACTCACCCACTGTGACGTCTGCTGCAGAGACACCTGAGACAGCAGCACCAGAAAGGCATCACTACACAGGCCAACAGCCTGGAATCACCAATTGGATTCAAAGCAAAACAGGATTTCATGGGGTTAATGATGGTTCTAGTTTATAATGCTATGCAATAAAATGGGGTGAGCATTTTTTCTTCATAATGTCCCACTGGACAAGTTCTCTTGCCTTTGCTTTAGCAATGTTCTCTGTGAGCTCCAGAATGTTCCGTTCTGTATTCTCCCTGCATTTCCTGATCTCCAAGGCTTTCTTCTTCAGAAGTGCCTGTCAAACAGCACAAACACAGCAAACGTTCCATACTTTGTATTTCGTTGCCCAAATACCTAACAAAATAATGAACACATGAATATTAATAATATTTAAAGACTAAACCAGGCATATCTCAAGTCTCACAACAATGACTTGAGTTAGGAAAAATGCCTTTACAGAAGTGTCTCAGAAAACACAGCTTCTTATTTCATCATCATAATAAAAGTCAGACCTATCTGCCATCATCAGAATACTGTTAACGTGGTCACCATATTGGCCACAACTTGTAAGTGAACTAAAAAAAAATACAAATACCCAAGGAGTGCAACTATTAAACTCTAATGGTGGATACAAATGCAGATGAGCGTTATTACTTCTCTGTTATTCCTCTCCTCTTCCACCAGGACCTTGTCGTGATTCTTGCATTCATTCACGGCACACGCACAACAAATGCACATGCCGTCGTTCCTGCAGTACATGTCAAGTGGCTTCTGATGGCGCGCACATAACTGCTCAGCACCGACTTCGGCACTTTTACATAAAGAACTGATATCTTGCACATCATCACCGCTGGCAGCAGCTTCGCTCAGAACCGACAAGGACACGTTCCGTTTCAGCGAGGGTCTGATGGGGAACTTCTCATTGCAAACAGGGCAGTTGAATTCAGCGTGTTGGGCCCCTCCTTTCTCTCTCTGATCCCAGTGTTTGGAGATGCAGTCCTTGCAGAAGGTGTGGCCGCATGGTATAGTCACCGGATATTTAAAACGCTCCAAGCAGATGGCACAGCTCAGACTGTGCGCCTCCATAACAGTACTTTCACCTGTCAAAATAAAAACTACGTAGTAGCCTAAGATAATAATAATAATTGCTAGCTACAGTTGACCAAAAATTGTTAAATATCATATTACGTAACGGTTGCCGAAGCGTTGTGTATCAAAACATTGCACTGTGGAGAACAAAGCAATATTTCTATTCCTAATTAGATCTGTAATCAGATAGCAAACACAAAAGAGAGCGACCATTCTGGCCTGACAGCTAGCTAACTTAGCTACCATCAAAACATATTGCAAACTAGCTAGCTGCATTTGTAGTTTACAATGAATGACATTATTGTAAAGGACATTAACTTCATGTCTTAATCTAACATCAAATCTAACATGTTCCCGGCATAATAAAGTATGGTTTACTTACCACGTTTTGCTGAAATATGATGTGTTGTAACCTACCCGAAACCTATTTGAATCTCTTAAGCAGAACTTCACAGTATACAGTTGTGACGTTTTAAGCACAAATTTTGCACGAATATGTTTACGTCACTCTTTTTTTGTATATTCCAAGATGGCGTTGCGCAGGGTGATGGGACCGATGTTGAGTGTCGGGACAGATTTGAGGGTCAAAACCAGTATAAGGCTTTTTAAAACTGCAGGCAAGTGATGCTTTTGCTTTTTAAAATAAACGTTTTTTGTGACATTCGCTCACTTTTGTTTTGTCTATTATTTAAATGACGTCTTAGCTCGGATATGTCAGACTGCTCATATGCATGCCAGGTGATTAACTAGCTAGTTAGCTAGTCTGTCCAGAATGTAACTGACGTTAACCTCTTAATGACACTTTTTCTTCCAGCAAATAGCGGTGTATTATGTCGCCGGGCTGCACCGCTGGGTCCAATGCCCAACGAAGACATAGACGTGAAGAACTTAGAATCGCTGGATAAATATCGCAGCTTCACACGTTACTTAAAAGTGGCAGAGGAAGCTAACGATGAAGAGGTTTGGTGGAAGACCTATAGGAAAAACACAGAGAAAAAATATGACACGGGTAATTCCATCATCTGTATTGTCGAATAAAGACTGACTTAACGTGAATGTAGCATAAAGATGTAAACAGTATCGTTAACTCATTCCTTAATAACTACATAGACAGTTCTATACACTACCAATCCAATTACAGGTTTAGTTTATTTCATGTTTAGAACTAAAGTTGTACAGGTCTTAAGGATGACGCACTACACTGTTTGAATGAACCAAGGGTTGTTAATGGTTACAATAATTTAGTGAGCAAGATTATTTATGACTGGTTTTAGCATATTTATTTCCCCCTCCATCATCTTCGTTGTAATTTAAGATTTTAAACCAGTGGACATTGGGCTGCCTCACTGCCGGCCCTCCAGAAAAGTGGAAGTTAAAGAGAGAATGAGGGTCATAAAGGAAAACAAAAGGAAGCCTGAACTGGAGAGGGCTGCTCGGCTGCGCACCTGTACGTCACTGTCTCTTGGTTCCACTGTTTCAGCTGAGCCTGCTACAGTATAAATATCATTTTTAATATAAATTATGTTACATTTATATATAAATGTATTTATTCACCTACGTGCACATTGCGATCTTAGATTCCACCCCTCACTTTTTGCATTCTAGATCGCATTCCCTTGGATAGAGTGAAGACAGAATGGGAGAAAACAAATGGGCCATATCACATCCAGAGGCTTGCAGAACACTATGGAATCTACCAGGATCTTTTCCCCATGGCCTACTTTGTGCCAAAGGTCATGCTGAGGGTGGCATATGGAGATGATAGGAATGCTGTGGTGCATTATGGCAACCACTTATCACCTAGCCAGGTGAGATAATCTCAGTAGTTACTTCACCTATTATAATCTTCAACTTATCATGGGTATGGAGTGAAATTCAGTCACTAAATGTACTGTCCAACATATGACTGTTTATAATAATTTTTCAGGCATCGTTAGCACCTCACATAAACTTTGAGGCTGAAGACAATTCACTCTGGACATTGCTTTTGACAAGCCCAGGTACCAAATATCCTCATGTGAATCAAAGACAGTTACAAGGCTGAACTAGCAAAGGTGTTTTTGACACTGTACAAAAAGCAGAATTTTTGTAAGTGTTGTTTGATGGATATCAAGGCGTGACATTTTCTCCTACTGACTGTTCTAGAACTTTTAATTATATACAGTAATGACAGCCTGTTTGGTCAGGGTTTTTCCCCACACTATGGAAGAATTATGTGAGCGGTGTAGGCAGTTCTTGTCAGTTTCGAAGTACACCACAAGATGGCAATAAAAACTGGTTGTAAGAAATGGATATAGCTTACTGAGCTCTAATAGGTACTTCATTGACTCAGTGATCTGTGTTGTTCTGTTTTCTCAGATGAGCATTTACAGGATAATGAGCAAGAGTATGTTCATTGGCTAGTGTGAGTATTCAGAATTTAATGGCTTTTCCACTAGCATGTTTGAAATATTATAGATCTGAGTGTTACTTTCCAGTAATATAAATAATTATTTTTACAGTGGGAATATCCCTGGAAATGCAATACATTCGGGACAGGAAGTGTGTCACTACATTGCACCTTTCCCCGCCAAGGGAACTGGTTTCCACAGATATGTCTTCATCCTGTTTAAACAAGAATCACTAGTTGACTTCAGCAGTGATTTGTTGCCCTCTCCCTGGTGAGCACACTAAATAAAACTCTTTATAAAGATGCTTTGTTAAGAAAAAGTTTACCCTCATTAGAATGTGTTTTTAATCCATCTTGTACAGCTTGTCTTAGAAGTAACTGCATTTAAAAACTTCCTCAGCATTTCCTATGTGTTCTGTGTGCGTTTGTATGTTTAGTTACAGTCTAACACAGCGAAGCTTTAAGACGCTAGAATTCTACAGGAAACATGAAGACCTGATTACCCCTGCAGGTCTGGCTTTCTTTCAGAGCCAGTGGGACAGCTCTGTCAGTAGCATCTTCCACACACTGTTCAGTAAGTTACACATAAACACAGTAGCTTCATTCTAGAACTTGCACAAGCACAGTAGCATCATTCTAGAACTTGCGCAAGCATGGTAGCATCACTCTAGAACTTGCACATGAACACACACACACAACTTGACGGGCATAGATTTGCCAGAAGGCAGAAGCATTGTTCAGTAATATGTGAAAATTATTAATATAGTTCAGTTTCACACTCGATCCATCTAAAATCTTAGCATCTGCTATTGCAAACCTTATGCAATTATTTTTCAGCAGTTCTGGTTTGAGCAGGCAAACATTTATTACAAACTGTGTGGGATTAAATGTTCAGCAATTAAACATAATTGAGTTCAGCTCTTTAAGTCAGTGAGAATTGTTTGAAAACTGTAGTTGACTGACTACATAGGTAGGAGTACAGGCTTCTGCACTATGAGAATATAGAATAGCAAAAATGTGGGGTTTTGTTTTTATCTTAGTTAATACTATCAGTACAAAATTTTAGGCTTGTTAAAGTCTTTCTTCCATTAAGACCAAAATTTGCATCTTTCATTTGGGAAATGCGAAAGAGAAGATTATCTCTTCCAGTTATTGCATTTTTTTTCATACAAGTAACTGACATACCTGTTTTACTCAAGTCACGTTGTAGACTAAACACTCATGGTCACGTTGCAGGCAATTCTATTTGGAAGAAGCAGAGCTCGCGAGGGCTTATGTCCAATCATTTCCATCAAGAAGTTCTGCTTAAAGATAATTTTGATATACTGCCAATATTTGAACGTTTTACTTAAAATTGCCTCAGATTTCCTTTCAAGCAAAAGAACATCCAGTTCCACGCTTCATTCTAGAAATGAGTTTTGCTCAAGATCTTTTCATAACCTGTAACCAAGGAACCATCATATGAAGCTGAATATGAAAAAATATAGTGTTTCTCTGAACATGGGTATAATACTGGGCTCTCCAAACTGTTGCAGCTATCAAATGTTTCACACACATTTTTGACACAGGTTTAGAGTAATATTAGTTCTTTTAAAAATGTCTTGACTGGCCATTGGAACCCACAGTAACGACACGTTTACCTCCACAGATATGAAGGAGCCGGTGTTTGAGTATGACAGACCACCTGTGTATCACCCACCCCAACAAAAATACCCTCACGGACAACCTCTCAGATACATGGATCGCTACAGGGGAGCACAGGAACAAACCTATGGCATTTACTAAATATGAACTCGCATTGTAAAACTCCTTGTTGGAAAAAAATAATAAATCTGATCCAGTGCAATTGTCAGTGTGATTTTAAAAAGCCAGTAGATCCAGCAGTGTGTTGACAGGATGTAGATGGTCTGTGGTGGTTTATCATTTCTGCAGAATCTCAACCAACACGATGGTCATCTTTGCTGTACATGTATGAGGATGGTTTCAAGGCTTCACGGCTTACGCTCAAATCTACATTTTCATTTATTTGATCTGTTCTTCCTGTCAGGTTGTTGTTGTTTGTTGCATAAACAAAAAAACATACCTTAGATCTCTTGGCCCGATCTGATTTTAATCTTCTCTACTTTTTGACTCTGATGACATGTGATGAACTGATCGCAGAAAATGTGAATACCAGCACCTGTTTACAAGAAAACATTGGTATAAAACTATAGTTTCTTTAATTAATGAACACACTCTTGCATTAACGATACTGACCACGAGTGCTAAAGAGGAGCCTATGCAATATACAATGACAGAAGTCTGATCTCTCTACCTCCCTCTACTGTTGTTACCTTCTCACTTCACTGCACTGCAGGAACAGAGGCTTCAATATTTGCTCTTACTCTGCCTAGAGAAATGACTTAGGAAAGTGCTTCTTACAAGTTCACTCAGTCATATATATATTTACAAAATATGATGCAAAGATCACTGGTCACCTGTACTTTTTGGTGCAGTTTTTTTTCTTTGGATCTGAATTAAAGGGAGAAAGGATAATACTACGTTGTGGTATATTGTTTAGTCCTCATGTTTGTAAATGAGATGTTATCACCACCCCCCCCCCCCACCAGACTTAAAATTGTTTTCATCTAGTCAAGCATGAACTTGAATGTTCCTTTAACCGTTCCCCATAACAAGCTCTACCACTAAGGTGCACATGACCCAGATTACCTTTTGTTACATAACCAATCATGCATACACTGACTTCTATGAAACTACTCTGGTTCCTTAAACTGACAATTCCAATGTACCAACATCAATCTGAAAAGAATGCACAGATTCAGCCCACTAAGATTGAAGGGGTGACCTAGGGTTCCTAAAAGAAATGCTTTCATCTCCCACGTTTGTTTGTTACATTTAGTAAATGTCTGATGTGGAGATATCAGATTGTGACCACCTGCTGAGAGAGGAGATAAATGTGAAAGTGGGCAAAAGAGGAGAGGTGACTGCTGGAATGTTGCCTTTGGAAACACATACACTGCTGAACATCAACTCCTCAAGTAATTTTTACAGTAAATGTATTTGTGATATGGGACATTGTTGTAAATAACATTTCTAATATTTGGCAGATGTTGTCCAGAGTAACTTCAAAACTTCAAGTTTTCTACATGGAAGTAATCCTTATGTTTTTTGTGCAATTAGTGTTTTCTAATGTCTCTTGTATATCTGTTATTTGTACTACTGTGTTTGGGTTGTCATGTTTTTAGGAATATTATTTTACACACACATACAAAGAGAGGCAGTAAAAACTGCAGTGAATATAATGTGCAATTTTGATAACAGTAGTATCAAACAAAGGCAGAAACATACAAGTACTAATCTGCACCAGCCTCCATTTTCAATTTGCTAAATATCACCCATCAGGCTGAAGGACTGATACATACAGTGGGGAAAATAAGTATTTGATACACTGCCAAGTTTGCCCACCTACAAAGAATGGAGAGGCCTGTAATTTCTATCATATGTACACTTCAACCGTTCAGACAGAATAAAAAAAAATACAGAAAACCAAATTGTATGATTTTTAAATAATTAATTTGCATTTTATTGCATGAAAGTATTTGATCACCTACAAACCAGCAAGGGTTCTGGCTCCCACAGACATGTAAGTTTTTCTTTAAGAAGCCCTCCTTCTCTACACTCATTACCTGTATTAATTCCACCTGTTTGGACTCATTACCTGTATGAAAGACACCTGTCCACAAACTCAGTCAATCACACTCCAACCTCTCCACCATGGCCAAGACCAAATTGCTGTCTAAGAACACCAGGGACAAAACTGTAGACCTGCACAAGATTTGGATGGGATGCAGCTTGGTAAGAAGGTAAAATCTGTTGGAGCAATTATTAGAAAATGGAAGAAATTGAAAATGAATATGGAAATGAATGTCAGTCTTCCTTGGTCAGGGGTCCGTACACGATCTCACCTTGTGGGGTAAGGATGATTTTGAGAAAGGTCAGGAATCAGCCCAGAACCTCAGAGGTTACCATTAGTAACACACAAAGCCGTCATGAATTAAAATCCTGCGGAGCACGCAAGATCCCCCTACTCAAGCCAGCATATGTCCTGGCCCGTTTAAAGTTCGTTAGTGACCATCTGGACGATCCAGAGGAGGCATGGGAGAAAGTCATGTGGTTAGATGAGACCAAAATAGAGATTTTTGGTATAAACTCCAATCGCCATGTTTGGAGGAAGAAGAAGGATGAGTACAACCCCAAGAACACCCTCCCAACCGTGAAGCATGGGTGTGGAAACATCATACTTTGCAGGTGCTTTTTTTTATGCGCTGTACCATTTCCCTTATCCAGATGCGAGTGGGCTCTGTGTAGCAGGTATAAGATGGCGTCTTCCACACCAACACCTGCCTGGTACGCAAACTACAGACAGTCCTGGGCATGTTGTACCTGGGGTCTAAGTAGGCTGAGAAAGAGCCTACTTGTTTTATTTTGTGTCTTCATCAGATGTGAAATAAGTGCCACCAGTTGTAAGTCATTCAGCGTGCTGAGCCAGTTCTTCTTGGGGACTGGAACTATACATGATGTATTCCAGAGGGTGGACGCTCTCCCCAGCTCCAGGCTGAGGTTGACGATACATTGAAATGGTATACCCAGTCCCGCAGCACAGGGTCTTCAGTAGTCTGGGACACACCTTGTCCAGGCCTGTTGCTTTCCTGTGATGAAGCTTCCTCAGTTGGCCTCTGACCTGGTCTGCAGCGATGTATGGAGAAAACTGTGTTGAGGTGAGGGGGTGGAGGGAGCTGCTGGGGGAAGGTGTGTTGAGAGAAGGAGAGATGGCTGCAGTGAGGGAGAGAGTGGGGAGATGCCTTCTCCACTGATCCCCCCCCCCCAACTCTGTTTTTTGTATTGTGGCCTGTGATGGTTTTCACATCTTCCCAGACCTCCCTCATGTTGTTCTCACGGCTACGCTGATAACACCCAACTAATTCTTTCCTTTCCTCCTTCTGATCAAGTTTCAGGTCGCATCTCTGCATCTCTTGACAGACATTGCTTCATGGATGACAGCCCACCACTTGAATCTTGAATCACCATGACCTCATCGTTTCCTTTGAGAACATACTGGTATTACCATCCCAAGTTGTCTGTAGTAGCCTGGGCATAACTTTGGATAACTAGTTGTCATTCTCATATTTCGTGTCTCAAACTTTACCCCGTCCTGAAGATTTCTCGTTAGTAACATATGAAAGATTCTGCCTTTACTTTTCCAGGAAGCCACCCAGGTGCTTATGCAGACTCTTATCTCTAAACTTGACTACTGCAAATCGTTACTTGCTGGTCTTCCTCTATGGGCCATCAGGTAATTACAACATTGCTGCATTAATCCAGAATGTAAATGTAAGCATTTCAATGTCCTGGAGTGGCCTAGCCAGTCTCCAGACCTGAACCCAATAGAAAATCTTTGGAGGGAGCTGAAACCCAATGTTGCTCAGTGACATCCCTGATCTATATGGAGGAATGGACCAAAATCCCTGCTGCAGTGTGTGCAAACTTTTGCAAGCAAACGTTTCTGTACCAAATATAAGTTGTTTTTCCTATTGTATCAAATATTTATTTTTTATTTATTTATTTTTCATACAATAAAATGAATGTGATTTTTCTGGATTGTTTTAACAAAGAAGATTTGTTATTTAAATATTGAAAGGAACTAGGTTAAGTCAGGGTTTTCATTTGTCTTTTTAATGCAGGAAGTGATTTTCAAATCCAAGGTGTCTAGACACGGTTCAAAGCTTTCTTTGTTCCTTTTGCTTTCCTCTCAGAGACATGCCTTTATCACTGTCTAATCTCTCACACATTTTGTTATACATTCCTTTTCTTTTGTGAGATAGAGAACACGGAACCCTGCCATTTAAACACTAGAAACACAGGCTCTGCACATCAACATCTGGATAGGATGAATAAAGCCATATCTCAGTATCTTTTTACAAGTTATATTAATCACACCATACTGGTGTTATGTATAACTAGGCCTTTAGTCAAATGTCAGAGGTGCTCTCTAAGATGAGGGGAAACATTTATTGATCACATTAGCAGCAGTTATTATAAAATGTATTTTACGTTTGCATTTTTGTATCGGCAATTTCCACACGTGCCCTTTCCCAGTGTTCCACTTCACTTTAAGTACATGCACTTTTAACATGATGTGGGAAGTAAAGGTAATAAATACAGGAATCACCAGCATCCTGCTCAGCAAGTTGATCTCCATGGGTTGGTTGCAAACTTTTGTAAGGACGAGAATCACGAACTGAAACCACAAACAGAGCTTAAGAAATGAATTGTCAAAGCTCTGCACTCAAGAAGGATGTCAACATATATTTAAAAGCTACACTGACACGCAAAATGTCATCAGACAGGAACTAGTATTGTGCAGGACCCGAAACAACTGATTCATCAGATTGTGTCACATGTTACCAGTCCTCTAAAGTCCAGTTAGCAAAACCTCACGAAAACTGCTGAGGCACCATGTCTAGCGCTGTGGTGTTAACAGAGGAGCTCTGGTGGGTCTTCTGCTCCTGAACCCCATAGAAGCTAAAGAACGCAGCTGTGATCATTAAGCACCTGTGGGCAGCCGCTGCACTGCCCTCTGTGGGTGCTTAATGCCTTCTGTGGTGTATTTCCAGCACAAACGTGATACTGTGGATCAAGAAATGTTAAAAGCCCGTACAACTTCACATCACTTTGCTATGAGCATGGTGGCCAAACCATGGGACCTCATAGCAGTCAGACTTACACTTTAAGGTGGGCATTTTATGTATGTCGGACTGAAAGCAGTAATACAGGATATACAGGATGCAGAGTGGTCACAACAGAAAACACATCTGATGCACTGTCAAACAGACTTTGACTCGGGTTACAACTGAAATCATAAAGCAAAATGCGTCGTATTTCCTAAGACTATTGTCCTGTCAATATTGTTAAAATTTAGGTTCAGATCTGATCTCATTGACTGTTCGGCATGTGGCAGACGTTATTTCCACATGAATTATTGATGTACAGACTCCCGTGTATATTTTGACAGGTAGTGGTTTACAAAATGCCATATTGTCCGTTTATGCTAATGTTATGTAACGTGTATGTATTACCTTGGGTAAAGCAAAAACATGATTTCATCTCACTTTCACATGGTATATGCACAATAGATTTACGTGACTTGAAAAGCCAAAATTACCTGAATAAAAATACTCACAAATAGGATTTTGTACAAAAGCAAGTAATGACTTCAAAAAAAAAAAATAAATAAATAAAATAAAATATATATATATATATATATATATGAAAGGGCTGCTTTTGTCCTGTATTAGTTTCAGATATAATACCCCCTATATATGCATGTTCCCTTTCCTGCTTTTGTTTTTTAATATTTTATTTATGGTAATTTTTATTGCAAAGAGGAGTGTCTCTCTCTTTTCGTTTGTTTTTCAAATTAGTTGTTTTTAAAATTAATAATAACAAAAAAAAAATGTTGACCATAAAATGACTGCTTTTGATATCCTGGGGCTTCCAGGTACACACTTTGATGTTGTTGGGTCAAAACGGTATGAATACTATAAAAATAAACATTATGGTTCAGTTCATAAAAAAAACTCCTTAAATAATAATCACGGCCATCAAAGCTCTTTATTCCAAAACAAAACAAAACGATGTGTGCATAGATCTGAAAATATGTCAAGATGTATTGCATTCCCAAACAGTTTCCCTTTGACTGGCTCGAAAGCATGACAGGATGCTCCAGTTGAGATCACTTCCCCTAGCTGAGTGCTGACTTCATATAAAGAAACAAAAGCGAAAGATAAAAAAAAGCAGTTTCTTGAAAAAGGAATGATTATCCAGAATCCACTTTCCAGGTGTGAAAACCAGAGAATAATGGCAAAAAAACAAAAGACATTTTAAAAACATTTAAAGACATTTTAATGTTTTTTTTTTTGGGGAAGCCATGCCAAAGTCTGAAGAATCATGCTCACAGATTCAGTATGACAACGTAAAGAAAGGAATGTGTCAGCACCAGGTCTATTTCAGTTGTGAGGTTTGACCAGCTGGAGCTGGACATACACTTTGCTCTATAAGTGAAAACTGTGCCTTGATTTTGCATTACCAAACTCCTTTCACTAAATTCCACCTGACGGTTTAAGATAAGATAGCATTAAGGTAGCAGAAACTAGATCCAGAACATGACATTTAGTTTCAGAGCCTGAATTTACATCTTGGTGACACAGTATTATTTAACTATACCAGAATTGCCAGTCACTGCTGTCTAATGATCAAGAGGGTCTTATTCAAATAATGATAATAGACCCATTGGTTCACAGTTCATCACTTGTCGATTGCATGTCGAACAGACAGGCTTCATACCGTGCGAGTGGTTCCTAAAGGAGTCAACATTTCTACTATGGTTCTTCAGGCTCTAAATAAGGCACTCAAAGACAGGGAAAAGGTAGACTAAGATGGGGTCACTGTGGGACATGAACATGCTCCAAATCTGCTTTGTGGTCCTGTGCTTCAAATGCCTTGCATTTCAGCCTTCATGCAAAATATCAACTAGGCTGCATTTCTGATGGTAACAAGAAAGTGTCTGTATAGACAGTTGCACATTTTATGCTAACAAATCAAAGAACCTCAGTCAGGGTGTGATGATGTGTGATCTGATGATGCCTGGCTAGACTACTTCTATGCTCAGGACCAGGCTACTGACAACATCTCTTCCACATCCAGGAGCTTTTCCCTGGGCTTTCCCACAGCCTCTCCCCTCCGTACCTCCTCAGAGTTTATTTTCTCCCACTCAGAGAAGGACACTTCTCTCACCCCTGGAAATACAAAACAATATACAATACAGAGACACATTAGCAAATAAACAGGACTAAATCTTGTATTTCACTACAATTTTGAGAACACAATTTTTTTTATATATATCGATCCCATGTTTGCTGCTGTCTGATGTGAACTTGGGGTCTGAACTCTGTCAGAGTGGAGGAAAACTCGGCGTGGAGGCGGGACAAATCGTCTGAAATGGTGAGCGCACTGGACAACCTGGAGGAGCAAAACCAGCGAGGGAGCTGAAAGTCTCAGGGTGGACGAGGCGTCTGCTCTTAACAGGCTGTCTACCGCCCGTACGTGGGAGTGGAGCTGCCGTTTCCAGCCTTGAGGGCTGGGCCTGCAAACCCGGATTTACCGTCCAAGTCTGAAGCGAGCGGGACGCTGAACTGAACACCTGTGTCGCAGAGGAACCGACAGCCAGAGAGCATGTCTGTGAGCTAGTGCAGGCTGCAGGAATGGCCCACACACATGTAGCCACTGGCATGCCCAGGCCCTCGCATTCCCGCCACCTTAAAACTGCAGGGTGAGCGGCATCTCTTGGCCTTAGCCATGAAGCACGCATGATAGAATCAGAGGGCAGGTGCAGGGCGAGATGGGGAAGCCCGGACAGGGGAGCTTGAAGGGGGTGTGCGGGGGAGTGTGGTCGCGAGACACTTGCTGCCTGGCCAAGGAAATTTTGTCAGCTTCTCTAGCTAGCTAGCTAACTACGGCCGCGCGGACATCCTTGGTAAGCTGGTGCAGGAAATGCTCTCTGAAAAGCTAGTCAGGGACAGCATATGGTCTATTACTTCAGGTGTCTTGATGGTTAAAGGAGCTCACAAAGCTCGGAAGTCTGTTAAAGTGACTTCAAAGCATTGCATTTATCTTCCTCCGGGGGATGTTGGAGAAAACTCACCTCTCTGGAGGCAGAGTTGTTGTTCAGCGCAGAGACACCATAATAATAAAATTAGTGTCATCCTCCATGATTTTTCAGATGGTGAACTGAGCCTCAGTTTGAGCAAACAAAGCAGCAGCGTTGTGGTGTTCCAACACACAGACATAATGGGGACTTTTATTTTGATATGGATCTGCGGTGAGGGCTGATTGGTTGATTCTACCAGTATGTATAGGGGTTTGCCACTGGTGAGCGGCCCTCTTGATTTTTCCCTGTGTCGAGGCATGTATATGGCTCATGTTTTACTTTTGTTAATTTGGAAATAAAGTTCAGTTGGATTTTTCTGAATCCTCTGTTGTTTCCTCCTCCAATTGTCTGCTTAAACAGTCCTGAACATAAGGGTGGTAAAATACACGACAAGCGTGTTGGTCCCAAAACTCCAGTAATTTAAGCGCCACAGTGTTCGTTGTCATTATTTAATACTTCGGAAAAAAACACCCGAAGAGACATTGACTGAATTAGAGAGAATTACAGAGACAATTAACTGAATAACTGGTTACGCTAAAGGAGTTTTGGAATGAACCGCTGAGGGGAGAGTTAGCTTGCTCAGAAATTCAGAGGAAGAAAACGAAACTTTATTACTGTGGCTGCTCAAACAGAAACAAGAAAACCATTTAGCAACAACGTATCCAACTGAACAGAACCCTTCAGCGCGCCAGTCTCTTAAAGCGCCAAAACACCTTGGGTGTGTCTGTATGCCCGCAGAATTACATCTGTTACAACGTCCTTAGTAGCCCCTACAGTTATATTTAAGCACTGCATTTTTATATATTCATGTATGGCTGTGTATTTGTGTGTTTGAGCGTTTTACCTCGTGCCTTCAGTAGGGCTGTTATCTCTTGAGCACCAGGTTTGTGGACAGACATGCCCAGTGCTCCTGACTCCAGGTCCTTCAGTATAATTCTCGCTGTATCAAAACTGTCATTCATAGTTGTGGCAATCACACCTGTTGGACCACGCTTTACCCAGCCACTGCAGTACAGCCCTACACAAACACACACACACACACACACACACACACACACACACACACACACACACACACACACACACACACACACA
>JAOXYF010000012.1:11957280-11980600 GCA_028565775.1 Sternarchorhynchus goeldii | reverse complement strand
ACACACACACACACACACACACACACACACACACACACACACACACACACACACACACACACACACACACACGAAAATACATACACAAAGTATATGATTAAAAAGAGACAGGAAGACACTGGCGCACAAGCACACATGCTGTTCCTCTTACCCACTGCATCCTGCACTCTGCCCAAGTTGTTGGGCACTATGGCTCTGCAGGGGTCAAAGGGCACAGAGGGGTCGATAGGTAGACTCTTGTAGCCAATACTGGAGATGACCATACCACACTCTAGGTCCTCCGTGTGGCCTGTGGGTGCCGCCTGGGCCTCGTTTCCTGAACCCTGGGAAAAGAAACAGGAAGGGGAGGAGCTTATGAAAAGAGCCTTTCAACTGCAAGCCTAGATCGTACACACCAATACATCTTGATAGCTATTCAAAAGAATCACTTGCTTCACTCCTTTTAAAACTGATGTAAATAAAATATACAAAGCAAACAAATTACTTTACAGAAACAAACTCTCTAAGCTATCTGCTCACAGCTTGGATATGCCCACTCAAACTTTCTGACTGACGGAGAATTATTCTGTTTCCCATTAAGTTAACTGGCCCCAATTCACCTTCTTAAAGTGAAGAAAAATAACTCCTGACTTCTTTAAAAATCAGACAATGTGATTGATTGAATTTTGTCTCTCATAGTTCAGGTCTACCTATGATGTCAATTACAGGCCTCTCTCATCTTTTTAAGTGGGAGAACTTGCACAATTGGTGACTGATTAAATACCCCCCCCCCCCCGTATATAGTTACAGAACAAATCATGGACATTTAGGCTAACTGAATTAAGTTTGGCTAAAACTATTACAATATTTACTGCTTATTACAATATTTAAGAATGAGACAACTGTCAGATATGGCAGTACCTCATCTGACCTCCAGAGGTCTCACTCTCCAGAGTTCTAGATTCCCGCACATTTCCACTCTCACCTGTCCCTCATTCCATCATCAGCACCCCCATATTAAGATCTCCTAACTCTCTACTCAGTGAGAAGTATCGTCAACCCTGTTTGCATACTAAGAATTCTCTCTGTTGTGATTATTCTGGTTTTGGCTTCCTCTCTTCTATTCCCGGTTTTTCGTCTCTTTGCTCGGTCCTTTTGTACCTCCGCCTTCTCGGTTTTTGACTCTGTGCCTGTTTTTTTGGACTCTGTTTTTTTGCCTTGCCCTTGTATACCTTGGCCTTATTCTCTGACCTGGTTCTTTATCCTGTTTCGTTATATGACTCTGCTTTTGCCTGCTCCAATAAATACTATACAAGGTATTATCCTGCGTATGGATCCTTTTCTGTCGAATGCTCCTGAAACGTTATAACAACTATTATTTTTATTTATATTAAGACCAAAATGTTATCCTTAATTATGAAAAACAATCCCAGCAACAAATACGGTTGTTTTTGGCAGAGGACAAACACTTTTAGACTCCAGTGTAATCACTGTAGAAACTTATGGGGTGTTCATGCAATTCTTACATCAATTCCTTAAAGGCAACATGATTTCTTAGATTTTGATTGTGACTGACCAAGACTTCATTCCTCGGTATTATGACCTGGCAGAGGCAGCTTTGATTATTTACCTCAAGCCTGTTAACACCCAACCGAATTCCTGCAACCTTTTTCCCATCAGCCCCTGGAAGCACCTTCACAGGACTTCGCAGGAAACGGAATCCCCATTGCTTGCTTCCTTCCTGTCCATCTTCCATTTTCAGTGTTTTCACCATAAGCTCAGTCAGCCTCTTCCTTGGCCTTGGAAGATCTATACATACAAGCACACAGAAAATTAACCATGAATAATGGCCACAGTATTCTGTTGGCTATATAATGCCAATAAGCCTTTACCCAGCCACTACAGTACTGCCCTGTACACTCGCATGCACACACGTACATACACACACCAACTTTGCAGCTTGCCAAACCCAATGTTGTTTACTTGGGAAAGGTAGACAGTTAGCAACTGTTATGATCTCATCTAGTACAAAAGGCTTGGGCTTTAAAGAAGTTAATAGTTAGGGGTGCTTATAGTGATTATTTCATCTGACCGATAACCAACACTTGTTAACCAACCATTAATTATTAACTATCAAAATTTAAAAAGTACCATTTAGAATGGACAAGTCTCTCTGAAAACAAAATATATAATCACAGAGAAACCAACTTTGGCTTTGATCCATGTCTGAACTCCAAGGTTCAAACTTGCAGGCAGAAACTACTTAGGAGTTTCTGGGAGTGTCTTTGGGGTTTCTGAATTGCATACGTAACTCCAAGTGGCTTTAAACCATTTTGCTTTACTAGCATTTCTTGGGCAACCAAAACAAGAGAGAGTCATTGAGTGTAGAGTGTTATCTGATTAGTTCTATTGTGCAAATGTTCTTTTTTAAAAACAATCAATATACTGGACGTAGCTCTCGACCTGCCGTTCTTCCTGTAATTGTGGTTTCCAAGTTAGATGGGGAGTTAAATGGTGAGTTAGAGAAATTGTGGTTCTCCTTCAATTATGTCTTCGGCAAATACTTTTCTTTCTATTTATTATTCTAGGTTCATTGAAAGAACAAATTTTAAAAAGCACTTTCATATTTGATTTGCTTGGGTTGGGGTTAGGGTTCACGGCATAATAAAAACTAACAAACAAAATCTTGCACAGCCTGATCCTTGCTGTTATTCACATATGAAACAAAGTTCAGCTGACATCTTCCCAACTAAAATGCACCGTCATAAAGTGATCACACAGAGTGCTGTTACCTTAGAATCAGCTGTTAAGAAGGTTGGAGGTATCAAAGCATATTATTACACAGTTACAATGTAAGTTACATGGAAATGAATGATGTAGTTACACTGTAACAGTGGTGTAAGTTACCACTACACTCTCAGTTGCTATTTGTGTGTTTTTCTCTTGAAAATATCCAAATTAACCCCAGATTTTTTTTTTTTTTACCCCAGGTCTCGGATAAAGTCAGTTTAGTGTTGCCCACACCGTTACAGCAAACTGAACTGACCACACTATTCTTTGGGCTAGGGAACTACTACGGTCCTTTAACTTCACCTACTTTTGCTCCTACACATCTCATAGATTAAATGTGATATTCAATTAAATACTGACATTTTCACATTCAAAATTACTCGCTATATAAATGGCTGATGTTTTTATTTCCAGTACCATCACAAATCAATATCTGCAGTCAGGTCCATCCTGCTACTCAGGTTTAACAAGCTTAGAAACCCCCCCCCCCCCATCAGCCTATTTGCAATGCTAATCTGCACTATTTGGCTTGTTTTAGTATTTTAGATGGGAGGATATTTCTATATTGTATAACTTACTGCTTCTATTCCTGCTTGACTGCAATAGCTATTGTGTGGGTATTACAGAAATCCAATCCTTTTAGGGTTGGACTATTCCTGTTTCTCAAAATGGCCTAATGTAAAGTTAAACCTTACATCAGCCTTATAGAATTATAATTGTTTACTCTAATTACAACTGGCTTTTTCCCCAGCAATTTCAACAGACCTTGTCTGGAAATTGGATTTTCTGTACAAAATCAGCATGTGTAATTTCACACTGTGTTCACATGGAGATCGAGTTACACAACTTCACCTTAACAACCCGCACGATTGCCCCTCCCCTAGTGTTGTGCTTTCCCTTGCCGCCCTTGTTCCGGTCCGCGACTGTTCATGCTCTTGGTTTCACAATCTCTACCTTCACCCACTGTTTCATTCCTGTTCAAGGTTTTCTTTTCCCCCCTTCCTTGGTTTCATCCAATTCTTATTGTTCCTTGATTCGTTTAGTTCTAGTTGCTGGCTATCGCTCTTATGTTCTTGAATCTGTACTGTAGTTTCCTGCCCGCTTTTTCGCCACACTTCTTCGCCTGGTTTTGCGGTAGTTTCTAGTTTGTTCTTTTGCATCCCTTTCTCCGTCAATCTGCTGCTCCTGTCTTTCCTTGTAGTGTTGGTTTTCCTTTTCATGTCAAGCACATTCAAGATGGTTACATGTTCTTGTAGTCTTCAGCAGAGTATTTTGTATTCCATGTCTTAGATTATTTCGGTGTTCGGCTTTCAGTCACCATTTCTTTTGGTTTAGTCTCACGTTATAATGTTTAATGTATGTTCCTTTATTATCGTAATCCTTTCCCTGCTAGTTTAGTTCAGTTTAGGTTATGTTAAAATATTTTATACATCTCCGTTTAGTTTTCCTTGACTTTTGCATGAATCATCTCGGTTAATCTTTCATGCGTTGTTTCTGCGAGTGCCCTGTTCCTCATCAGTTCTTCAACACATTTAGTTTAGGAATCTTAGAAATGTCCAACGTGGTTTTCATATGCCTCGACTTGCATGTTATCTTTATTTGGTCTGATTCTCTGCGTTATCTTGTCATTATATTATCGTCAGTACTCATTAAACCCTGTGTGTTTTCTCTCTCTTTTTTTGGTTTCCTGAACCTTACCTACACTTGCTATTCTGCTTAGGCCTCCAGATGTTGCAATAACTAACTTATCTAAACCTGTTTGTCGTTACTAACCTCCTACACAATGTACGCAGTGGTACTGAAATTTTCCATTTGAAGGAAAAACCCTAACATTTGCCTCATACCGTTTCTGGGAATACAGGATTCCAATAGTACATAGAGAAAAGATTCATTTATCTCGATAACTAATAATAATAATGTTTTATTGTACTCATTTTCTTTTTCCATGACGAAAAATGCTTCCTTTGTCTTTTAGCTGCATACAATATGAAACTAACAAAGACCATGTTGGATGGACCCAGGTCACAGAACCTAAAGCACTTAATTCTTGAACTGATGTGAAATATTTGCTTAATTAAAAAAGCACCTAATAAAAAATGCATTCATTACAGTGACACTGAAGTTTCATGTCACTTTAAACTCCAAACTCACAGAGTATGTCAATGATTAACCTTTGTAGCTGGGGAAGGCTGAAGATTTCTGATAAGCTTGGCACCCTTATCAATGTTTCTGATTTTATTTTGTCACTTAAGCTTTCATTAGAAAAGACATCTCCTTATCAAACGTTTCTGAAGCACCCTGTTTGTGTTCGACAGTCCTACCGTTCAGAGCCTTAGCTACGCCTTCAAAGTCAGCAGGAAGCATGTCGACTTTGGTACCAGGCAGGTTAATCATCTCTCTCACCTCCTGGGGAGGAATATGCAATAATTGAAACATGGCAGCACCAAGTTATCGTTTCACAAAACTTTCCTAATGTCGTGCGCAAACCAATCAATGGTTTACCAACACTGGGATTACATAAGAGATTAAGTAAAGATAGAAAAAGATGGTTCTCTGATTTGAATGCTGCTTTAAAACACACATCCAACAAGCATAAACCTTCATTGTATTTAGGCTTTTTTTTTTTTGTATAAGAGACTAGACAGGAAAAAAGGGAGAGAGTGACAGAACAAAAAAGAGAAAAGGACAGAGAAACACAAAAAGAGGGAAAATGATCTGGGACAAAGGGAAAGAATGAAAAGAGAGAGAGGTTATACCCTTAATGGAGCAGGCGGTTTGAAGAGAAGTTATACCTTAATGGTGCATGCAGTTTGAAGTGGCCCCCTTCGTCCCACCATTAGAACTCTGCGCACGCAACTGGATGCAAGGGTCTGCAGTGCATGCTGGGTAATGTCGGTCTTCTGCAGGGCAGGTAGATGAGCTTCATTAGATGGCACTGTACCATTTGGTAATGAGATTTATGTTCAGATGTGGAACGAAAAAAAAACCAGAAGAGGAAGTTTCAACAGGGTTTATGAAACACATGTTGAAGAGAGTTCTACTATACTCTATTGTAGAAGGTCTACACTCTGTCAGTAGATACTAATGATACTTATTAACTGACACAAAAGCCATGTATCAAGTGAAAACAAAGAAATATACACCATAATCTGCCCAAGTGATATGAATTAGTACTGTAGTTACCTTCAGCAAATCCAGCGGCGACAGCAGAACTCTGGCCACATCCAGGGCCACGTTGCCTTGTCCCAAAATAATCACCGTATCACAGTTTAGATCTGGATGAAGCTGTACATGCCAAAACAGGAAGGGAGTCAGACCAGGAGTCTGGACTTTCTGCTCTGGATATTCCCAGCGTCTCTGACACTTAACTGATAACTGTTAGAAGAAAGAAAGAAAAACGGGGTGAAAGCTGGATGTTACCTCTTTGTTGCTAGGGAGTCCGTTGTACCATCCCACAAAGTCTCTGGCTGAGAACACACCAGCCAAGTCTTCCCCTGAAACTGCCATGGAGCGATTCCCTTCTGCACCGTAACTCTGCCCAAACAAGAATTGAGTCGGTCTTTTAAAAAAAAAGTTGACGTTTTGTGTGTGGGATGGATGAACGAACATGTGAAACAGCTGCTCACTAGCACCACGGCATGATAGGCTTCCTTCAGCTCCTGGACACTGACATCACTCCCCACGTTCACGTTGCCATGGAAACGGCAGCGCTCATTCTGGGCTGTCTGTGTGAAGGTGTTAATGACATTCTAGAAAAGAAGCAAAAAAAGACAACAGTGGGGATATATGTTGGTGTTAATAACCCCCAACCTCACTCTGAAGGGCAATGGTGAGGCACCGTGAGTGAGGATCTTCTGCTATCTGAAGATAGGTCATGTACAGAGCTTAGAGTTACAGTTAGATTTAGGTTCTGAAGGTCAGAATAGAGGGGGATATGGGGACTGGCATGTTTGAATTTTAAATCATTCTTCCCCTAGATTAGGGTTGCCTAGAAAATCCCACAGCTGTATGATTGCAGTTCATTTAATCTGTAATGAAATGAAGGATCACTGAGTAGTTGCTGTAGTAACGTAAAAAAACCACTGAAACCACTGCGCCCACCCACCTTCCTGTGAAATAATGGCTTATGTATCAGAGGAAATTTCAAAACCTGTCTGTCTTTCTCCATTGGCTCCTAACCGAACCCACAGCATCATTATTCCATACGAGTCAGATTATTATCGGACCAGCAACGTTCATTATACAGCATACAGTACATCACAGATGGTTATGGAAAGAATGAAAGAAAAAAAAACAACAACAATACACAAGATAGTGAATAACTCATTATCTCGTGTACTATTAACTGCAGAATGACGACAGACTGTGCGGCAGATAGTAATGAACAATATTATTTCCTTTGATGAATCAAGCAATTCTGTAAATGGGGGTTTATGAGTGTACAGAGCTAGTTAACTGACTGGTACAACAAACGCAGAGAAAAAAAATATATATAAATGGGGAAAGAAGAAGAAAAGGAAGTACCGGTGCCATAAAAATTGGACCAGATAACTTGATTACAGCATTTACACCAAGCAACACCAAGATTTTTGGTCACGCTGTTGATCGTTCCAAGTAGTTGAGCTACTTAATTAGATGTGGTTTACCATGCGATTCTGTTCGAATACAGAAGAACTAACCTTAACCTCTGGGTGATCTGGGGCCACTCCAAATCGTACCAGCCCAAACGGCACAGGCAGACGCTCGTAGATGTCTACTGCTACATCGCTGCGGGCCTAGGACAGAGCACACGCGCCGTTCACACATATTAAAGTGTACCGACACAAAGCCTTCGTACTGATCGTCTTCAAAGTGAAGTTTGCGTCGGCTCCTCTTATATTAGAAGGTATGATTTCCTCATTGAAAGTAAAAGCCACATTTTCTCTTCAGATATATGAAAGTAAATGCAAAAGCCAGTTGTTTACAATCGCGTTCACCATCACATTCGCTGAAGTCAAACTGATCCAAAATACAGGTTAACTGCGGTGCTGTAGATATGAAGTTGTAAGTTGGGCTCCTCTATAAAAGGGCTGCTTATTTGCGTTTACGTCACGGAAGGCCGGCGTACCGGCTCCAGGGAAACGGCCACCCCATCCAACTCACTCCTCCCTCGGTCACAATCACCGCAGTATTGACGGCACCAGTCCCTTGTTTGTTTTCATTATTTAAGCACACAGGTCCTGCTCTTCAGTGCTGCACATTCCCAGCCGACCGCTGCGCTGGCGAGGTTTTCTCCGTGGATGTTTGTCTTCGCCCTTGCCTTGGTTGTGCCGGCCTGCTTATACGCGCTTCGCGTGTGGTTTACTTTCATTTTTGTTTATTGCGCCATTACGTTGTTTTACTTTGGTATTCTTAAATAAACGGATTCGAGCCCCCCCCTCCCCCCCGACGGTGGGAGAGGTCATCGTACCTCATTGGGCAGCTACCGTCTGCCTCAAGCTGGGCAGCAACCAGTTAGTTACATTCAGTAAGAAGAGCAAGAAGACCGCCGACTGGTTTGAAGCTCACTTAGAGGAAATAAAACCTCTCAGGAGGTGAAATGAAGAGCCTTGGAAGCTTACAAAGACTCCAGTTAAGCTAAGGCTTCAGGCTACACGAGCTGCTCACAGCAAAGTCCAACAAATGGCTAGGAGATGTGCCAACAACTACTGGTTCCAGCTTGGTTCCCAGATTCAATTTGCGGCTGATACAGGCAATATCAGGGGGATGTATGATGGCATCAAGCAGGCACTGGGCCCAGCACAGAAGAAAACCGCTCCTCTGAAAACCACTACCGGTCAGGTCATCCAGGAACGGGCGCAGCAAACGAAGCAACGCTACTCCGAACTGTACTCCACAGAAAACCTAGCTACTGAAGAAGAGCTGAACGCCATCGATACCTACCAGTTTTGATGGAATTGGACAGCGAACCCCAGCCTGAAGAACTCACCGACGCTTTGGACTCTCTTGCTTCTGGCAGAGCTCCTTGGAAAGATGGCATCACTGCAGAGGTGCTCAAGTGCAGCAAAGAGAGCATCATAGGTGAACTACATGAAATACTCTGCGTCTGTTGGAGTGAGGGTGAAGTTCCACAAGACCTGAGGGATGCCAACATCTTTACGCTGTACAAGAACAAAGGGGGCAGAAGTGACTTCAACAACTACCACGGGGGATCTCTCCTCAGTTTAGTCGGGAAGCTATTTGCTTGTGTTGTACTAAAACGTCTCGACACACTTGCAGGCAGAGTCTACCCCAAATCACAGAGTGGTTACCGTGCCAACTGGTCCCCCCGGCAATATGATATTTTCTCTACGTCAGCTTCAGGAGAAGTGCAGAGAGCAGCGTCAGTCACTGTTCGTGTTCGTGGCCTTCACTGATCTCGCGAAAGCCTTCGACCTGGTGAGTAGGGAAGGCCTTTTCAAGATCCTGTCTAGGATTGAATGTCCATCTAGACTACTTAGCATCATCCGATCATTCCACGAGAATATGTAAGGCACTGTCGTCTTCGACGGATCAATTTCAAACCCGACCTTGTTTGACATCTTCTTCGCTGTTCTGGTAAAATATGCTTTCGGGACTGCAACTGAAGGTATCTATCTCCGGAGTAGATCAGATGGAAAGCTCAAGGCAAAGTCCAAAGTTCAACTAAAAGGGTTGCGTGATTTTTTTATATGCCAACGATGCAACCATCACTACCCATTCCAGCGAGGACTTGCAGATACTCCTTGATCGGTTTAGTAAAGCCTGTCAAGATTTCAGGCTCACCATCAGCCTGAAGAAAATGCAAGTCATGAGTCAGAGAGTGGAATCACTTCCCAGCATCATCATCTCTGATCATGAACTGGAAGTTATTCATGACTTTGTTTACCTAGGTTCTACCATTTCTGACACAATCTATCTGGAATCTATCTGGACGTTGGCAAAGCATCCAACCATGATGTCCAGACTGACCAAAAGAGTGTGGGCCAACAAGAAGCTGACAGAGAACACAAAAGATTCAAGTTTACAGGGTCTGTGTGCTAAGCACACTCCTATATGGTAGTAAATCTTGGACTCTTCGTACCTTTCGTACCTCAGCTATGATTCAAAGATGTCTGCAAAAGGCATACGACAGCCTTGGGACTTGACCATTGAAACTGAGAATCTCTAGGCTCTGAACGCTCAGTTTGGCAGCAAGCTGTACAGGAAGGCCTTTCCAAGTTTGGGCAGACACTCACTAATGCAGTAGCTGAAGGAGAGAGAGAAGGGGTTGTTATTCCAGGAAGGGGTTGTTTAGCTACAATCAGATGCCAAGAATGATTATTACCCTCACTCTTGATGACAGATTCAGAGAGTGAGCTAAACGGTAGCAGTGAGCATCCCCCCTTTCCCTTGGGGAAAAAAGTAACATTTGTAAAGCATATTACACAAGCACATTAAGCAAAAGAAATGGCCTTGTCCAAAAAAGGCTAAAGAAGACCTCTAAACACTGGGGCCCTTCATCTGGGGTGAAAGTGTTGTGGGAAACATCTGTATTTAGTGCTTCAGGGCAATCCAACTTTGTTTCTACTAGAAGAAACGCATTCCATAAGTGAACATAGAAGTTCACTGAACAGAGGCTTAATTAACTTTTACATGAATTATTTTCTATTACAATAGACTTTAAGGAGACTGTTGGCAATCATCCTGCACCATCAACAAAACCATTCTTATAGTCAGGAATTAATTAAGAATGAGTCACAGACATCACATCAACCCACACATATGTACAACCACACTCAGCTGCTCTCGTCCTAAAACACTTTAAAGTTTCTACATCTTGTATGGCAGTTTCTTGCTGAGATTCTTGCATACTCTCTCCACTCCTCTTAAATCCTCTAATGCTGATCAGCTCACCCCACATCTACACAGCCGTCATTCGTGGTTGAGAAATGAATCCGCTTCACAATTTTGGAATACACATCCCAGCATATTGGTGCCTGTAGTGGCCTGTCCTTTTTGACAGTCAGTAGTTTTTGTAAACACACATTTTATATGCTGAAAGTTGAAAGCTTATTTATCCCTCATTGACATTGTGTTCTTAGTTGCTCTTAGTTTGTGCCATTCAAATGCAAGTTTCATCCCTGTGGTGTAAAATGTTTCATTACAAATGCCCCCATGTAAAACTAAGCTCCAATAAGGGCCAACTCTCCACTATATGATCATTCCTTTCCTTGACCTGAATCAGACATGGGGGAAAAGCACAACGGTTGTTATTACAGAGAACAGTGAAAAACGTGGGCGCACCCAACAGCTGCCGGTGGCCTACCACTGCACCACAGAGAGCATTCTCACACTATGCATCTCTGTGTGACCCCCACCATCTTTCAGATACAAAACCATATATGCCCCACATCCAGATGGAGGAGAATATTATATATGTGTGTGCATATATTATATATATACACACACACACACATACATACACACATACACACGCCTCCTTGAATATCTACACTGTCCATTTTATCATTTTATATATACAAATACCATTTTATAAGTATTACTTGGGTGCTGGGTCATTCTCAGAACTGCAATAAGTAGATCAGACACAGCAGTGTTGTAGTGGTACAAGTAGATTAGACAACAGTGAACTAGCATTTTCAATTAATGTATTAAGGGTATGCTAGCTTTAAAGCAACTAAATGAAGCATTTTTGTAGTTTGAGCACATTAATCCAAGTCATAGCTAATAATAGCGTAGTGTGGATGTGCACAAACAAAATGAAATCATTTGAGTATAGCCCTCACTTTGGTCCATTTAAAACTACTCATCACATTTTTACACATTTTACATATCACATATTAAGACATTCTTACGCTTCACACCAAGTTCACAAATGTTACTGTAATGTATAACAGAAATGACAAAATAACCTTGAGGAGGTGCTGTGCTGTGTAAAAACCTGCAGGGCCACCTCCCACTATGCACACGTTTGCACCGGGTCCAGGCATTGAGGACAGCTTCCGTACTTAAGGAAAAACAGCAAATTCAGTGCCAGCCCTATGACATTGTTATAGCAGTTATTCTTTGTCAAACTACTTTGTAAGAGTATGTTAGAAAGAAACACCAAAAGTATTTCCAGTAGCCAAAAGAAATGTAAAAGGCCTCTCAAAGGTATTCAAGATCAGCAAATGAATTTTAAATCCTCATACTTTATAGGAATATAAAATTCTACGACTGAAATCAATACAAGCCGTAAAACATGACACTTCAACAATCGTTTTGCATTGTTAACGCATATCAGAAAAGTCATACAAATCCACTGGAATGTTGTCATGTAGTTGCAATGTTACAGTTTTAAATAAAACAAACTTACCGGGTGACAAAAGAATCCCAAGCCATTTTGACGCATGCAACATATTCTGCATGATAACATTTAGATTATAATTATACCTATATATACCACATCTACATTATATTTCTCATTTTCACATAGCCATGAATTCAGCATGAACCGAATGTTTGAACTTGTTCCACTCTTGAACTACAAGCCGCTTAACCACCAACTAAACTTTGATCCTCGCGTTCGAGATTTCTGCAACATTTATAAGCTCGGTGATCCCGTATTTACCCAGCTCGCTAGTCAGCTTTCATGTAACTTTTTTAAACGATTATCGCTGTCTATCTCTCACAAAACAGCTTTAACCACAGGCAGGAGTTATCGCTTCCAATTTTCCACATCCATCTAAAGTTGCTTTTTGCTCGAGTTATGCAGTACATATATGAAAACAATCGTATATGTGTTTAGCCATTTCGAAGTCATAAGAAAGCTAAAAACACGTATAGGTAGCTAGATAGCCAAGATAAAATTATTTCGGTCAAACACACATCACACTAATTTACAGCAGCTATAGCTAGTTAGTTAGCTAGATATATACACCAAAATGTTATTTTCAAAACGTTATTTTTTAAATAGTGAATATGACTCTGGCTAGCGAATGTAAATGTTATTTTACATTATACACACAGATAAATCGAGTTAAAATATAGCAACCCACAACTCTCAACCACTGCAAGAAATATCGTCCGCCCTTTAAAGCAATCCGTAGTGAACGAGTCCATTGATAAAAGGTTCCTTCATCACCTTGACTGAAGGTCCACGCTTTATTTCAGGCCTGGCCTCGTCATCTTATCACATTTAGAAGGACAGCCACAGGAGATAATATGTCTAACTGTTATCTGTTCACGCCCCCCCCCACTTTATTATTTTTAAGAGACCCCCCCATAATGTTTCTGGGATGTGAAAGCCAAAAATCTAATCTGAGGTCACTGCATTGAAGCCCTTCTGTCAACAGGGTTGGGAAAAGTAAACAACTCCTTCACTTGAGTAAAAATGAAAATAAAAGTGTTAAAGGAGTAAAGGTTAAGCATTTATGGTAAAGTATTAAAGTATCAGTATTAAAATGTACCTAGATATAAAAGTAAAACCTGTATGTATATAAATAAAGTTGAGTTCCGTAAAGGTGAATCTGTATGTGTAAGTTACGTAAAAAATGTGTTTAGCTTTTTTAATGGCTGGATTTTATTTACAATTTTAATTAAAAATATAAACGTATCACTGGTGGTTTCAGTTCACTAAAACCTAAAATGTACACATTTTTAATCCACCAAAACAAGCTGTTAGACAAAAGTACTGGTAAACTGAGTTAAAAGTAATAGTTCAAGATGCCAATAAGTATAAATAATCATGGAACTTCTAACAATTGCATTTATGTACAGTGCATAAATGTCAGTATAGTACAGTGCAATACCCATTTTACAATACTCTTTCATAAATGTCTGTGTAATACCCATTTTACAATACTCTTTCATAAATGTCTGTATAATACCCATTTTAAATAGCTGATCAGATTTTGCTTTTCAGTTCAGTGAATATTAGCAAACCAAGAGCTGTAGTTTTACATACATTTTGAAATAATTCTACATGCTTTTATATTGACTACTGCAACACTTTTTATTATTAAGTTGATACTTTAAACAGGCAATTCAGATTTCTGATAAGCTACTTACTAGGTGAAATAGGTGAAATACTAAGACCTCTTCACTGGGTCCAGTTTAGGATTCTTACTCATTCATATAGGACATTACATATGGGACTGATTTGCTTCACAATTCTTTATCAGTTTGTTCTCTTATGTTAAACAAAATCATTAAGACAGTTTGTTCTGTGGATTTGTTTAAGTAGCAGCCACAGACACGTTTGTTCAGACAGGAGTATTGATACTCCTTTAAATCTTCTTGTAAAGAACTTTGTGTCCCATGTGTGTAAAAAGTGCCATATACATAAATATTACTTATACTAGTGGAGCACTTATCTGCTACTCTCTTCAGAAAAGTAGAAGAACAGTTTTTGTATTTTGTGAGTTACTGGTTTCAAATGTTCTGTGGTAAACTTTGCAGGAAACAGCTCAGGTATTATCCATGAGTTAATGTCCTCAGTTGGCATAGTCTTTGCCAGATGACAAGATCCAGATAATTGTCTTTTCTATCACAGACAACATTTGTGGTTTGCTAAAGATATTCAACTTTTATATAGTACACCACTAGTACACCACTAGTGTTAATCTCAAAAGTACTTTTATTCCAAATGATGAAGAGAAAATACAAAGAAATACAAATATGACGTATTTCATTATCTGTAATTCCAACCTGTGAGTATTTATAACACAAATCACACTTTTAATTTCACTTTCTTAATGCTTGGGCAAAAATTGAAAGACAAATTTACACACATTTTAATTATACTGCAAAAGTGAACATTTTTGACTTAGTCATAGCAGAAGTTGAATTTTGCAATAAAGGAGAATAGAAAGTAAGTCTAGTCAGAAGAAGTGATATGAACTGTGCTTGAGCCAGACAATAATACATTCAAATACATCACTTTTAAGTTTACCAACCTAGCACTGTTGCTTTTCCATATGCTTACAATGTAATGTAGGCAATAGCCTCTTATATTAATCTGGCGTTATTGTAATTCATGTAAATAAATTTACGTGTCACGGTAGGCCGGCGTCCCAGCTCCAGGGACTCTATGCCCACCTCGTCGCACTCACACTCACTCCTCCCACGGTCACAATCACCTCAGTATTGAGTGCACCTGTTCCTTGTTTTGTTCTCATTATTTAAGCCCACCGGTTCTGCTCTTCAATGCTGCACATTGCAAGCCTTGTCTGCTATTTCGGCTGCTCTGCTAGCCTGCGTGAGCGCACCTTACGTGTGGATTACTTTCGTTTTTGCTTGTGGTGCTCTTGCGCTGCTTTACTTTGTACTGTTTAAATAAATGGTTCCCGCAGAGATTCCGCTGCCGACCTCGCCTACTGGTCCTTTCTCCTTCCCCCTGTCACATTATGGAAATAAATAACATAGAATCAGTAAAAACGGAAAGAAAGCTTCACTACAACGGAAAAATCAATAACAGCAATGAAACAAGTAAATTAATATGTAGCCTTATATATTAGCCTTAGTCTTTGAAACATCTTATGAAGATATGGAACACATTGCTAAGAGGGAGTGCCATGGTAATTATAGTTACGATAATTCATAGAGTTAGGAGCTCTGAGATTTCCAGTTGGACCTCATTATAACATAATTTTTCTTTCTGTTTCAATTGTGACCAGAGGAGAAGAGAGCAATTTTGCACACAGTGGCAGACTAAACAAAAAGCATTCTCATTTCCCCTATATACAAGTGTAGATTAAAACCTTTCCTACTCTATATCAGTAAACATCTTGCAGCAGCCTGCACTAGTGGCCTCGCTGCTGTGGGTGTGGGGACTGCTGGATCAGCGCCCCCTATTGGGCACAGGGATCCTGCCCGGGTGTCCCCAGACCCAATTCCCCATCGTTGTGCCTGTGTGTCTGCCCCCATCCCTGTCACTGTGACTGTGTTTATGCCCCCTCATTGTGTCTGTCCGTTATTGAAAATAGTCAGAAACATCTCACTGCAGGAGCAAAGCTAGAAAAACAATTATACAAAATTTTACAGAATGATGTATCCCTGCAGCTTCAGCATGAAGGCGATGCCACATTCAAGAGATCTCGCAATTCAGTTTCTTCCTGTTTCATATTGACAAGAAGTATGGTTTCCATTTATGTTACTACCCTTGAGTTGCTGCCCTTAAGACATTCATCAGTGCTTGAGGTAAGCCTTGTTTTGCTGATTAGATGAAAATGGTTTTGCCTGTTTGTTGTAAATCTTTACATATTGACAAACATCCAAAGATTTAGTTGTAAATTATGCACCTTTATTTAATGCCATGCATTTAGTTCACATTAAAGCGGTTTCAACAGGTTTAGCTTATGAAAATCTGAAAATTCTTATCAAAGCCTGAGTCATTCATGAGATATTATATACAAAACAGTTGTTACAGTTCATATACAGTTATTATGTACACAACCAGTTAAATTAGCTGGAGCATTTTATTAAGATTGGTTAAAAATGTAACAAAGCATAAAACAGATTAAGAACAAAACAGAAAACAAAATGTAAAATAGACCTGAACAAAATATTTAATCCGCTATCAGTAACCTAAGGGTGCCCCATGGTATTTGTGTTGAATTAAATCTGTTAATGTTCTTGCAGATATTCACCATAGTGAGCAGGTAGAGAGTGAAATAAACACACAACTAATAAAACATTGATATGGTAATAATGCATGATCAGAAGATCAATCAACAATAAGACATATATATTCAATGCTTTAACAAAATAGCTTGACCAAACTGGCTCTTACTGAGCTGTAAGCACAGTGAAATGCTATTTCATAGAAATCAGAAATAAAAGATAGGAAATATATATTTGTATATATTTATGCTACATATATACCCTCATGGGCGGTTTGTTGTTCCTCTAAGATCATTATATAAAACTCTATAGAGAGTTGATTTGGTGATTTATTTTATATAATTGGCACACATTTGCATCCTATTTCCTCTTTACCACCTTCTATAACTGATTGTTTACACTACACCAACCATTTCATTGTTCATTTCATGGTTAGTTTTATTTTGTGTCCCCCTAGAACATTTTCTGTAGTAGATAAATGCACATGCGACACAGATGATGATCAGGCCGATCAGAGGTACCGTCCAAGAAACCTTCTCTGAAGCCTTTCTCATTTCCGTTTCTGGAAGGTCTATGTAAAGATAAAGAAGTGATTAGCTCTCACGCAAACGCAGTGACTCGCAAGAAGGTGGACAACGTCTGAAAGACATCCACGCATCAGTGTTCATACTGTGTGCCTTGTTAACCAATAACCAGTAATATACATCCTGTAGTATACATACGGCAAACTTTTCTCCTACCTGACGCTAGAGTTTCTGTAGGATATGGAGTCACGGCCTCCTCTGTGGAGTCAAATAAAGAAAAATGAACAATGTTCACTCACAACAACAACAAAAGGCTTACATGCAGAGAATGTATGGAATAACAAGACAAAAGCACCTGATAACCTCACAGTGAAGGGGTCTGATGAAAGGGTTCCTGTTTGTAGTTGTACCCATAATGTAATATTCCTATTATGTTTCTTGGATATTGTCTCGACTGTGTATTTAAATGTAATATTTTCAGTGTCATTTTCTTGAATGCAGGATGAATCCACTGTGGTACATAAGGCTTCATTGTTGTTCTTCCATTTATAGTTCAAAACCTTGCAACTGTTTTTAGGACATGTAAAAGTGCAAATTAGTGTTAATGGTTTCCCCACAGTGCCACTTTTGTTAGGACATTGTAGAGGATTTGCTGAAAACAACAGAAAAAAATAATATTAGTGAATATACTGTAGTAGTTATGGAGCACAGACATATGTCTTCACTCAAATCATATGTAACATAGTTAAAAAGGTTCAGGTTAAATCCTGCTAAATGGAAAACTACACTACCCACTGTTATAAAGCGTACCTGCACAAGTTCTAATAGCGAAGGATTATGGGTAATCCTCAAAGCCACAGAGGATTCACGGAGAGGTAACACGTCTGTGCATGTCAGTGGGCAAAACAGTGCTAACTAATTTGCTAGCTGTATAGAAGTTCAGCTATTTAAATTTGGTTAGATATTGTGTGTTCCAGAATATTTCTGCCACATTTTTACGAAGTTGACCATGTATTTTGTGTTTATTTTAACGCTAGTAAAAAAAAAAAAAACCCGCTGTCTGGCTAGTAATTGCTAACATCATGCGCCTTTCCCGACAGAATGCGCTGTAGCCCACGTGATGACAATTATCCTCTAATTTATCATCCTTTATTATGAACGCAGATGCGGAATAAACCTGCTGTTACCACAAACCTAAGCAGCTCCTGAGCAGTCATTTGAGACAGAAGACATAAAAAGGGTCACACATATCTGATGGAATTTCATCTGAACTGTTGTTAAAGTGAGAGATTATAAGATTTATAGTGTGACTTTAACAGTTAAACTGATTACCTCGTAATTTGAAGAATGTAAACAAATTTAAAAACAAACAAACAAATAAAAACTCCACAATCTTGAAAAATAATAAACTTTTATTATCCTTACCAGTAGTGGCATATCCTGTACTAATCAGCACACACATAAAAAGAAGACACATTTGGCCCATGGTATCTGACCTCCTGAAATATAAAGAGCATTAGGAAGGTGTTTATAGCCAGAGCCTGAGAAATGTAATTTCATCTTTAACTTTCACTTAACATCATACAAATATACCAAAGCAACTTTACAGAAATTAAAGTCAAATCAGACAGACAGTAATCATAAATAAACAAACATTGTCACGGTGGCTGTCCTCAAGCTCCTCCCTTATCTTTTGTTTGTATGTGCCTCTATGTATGCGTGTATACGTCTGTGTGGCTCATGTCCATGTCATCTTAATGTGCGTCTTGCTATCGTTACCCGTTTCACCCATGTCTTGTTAATCGCGTGCGTATTTAAGCGTGTGCAAATGTGTTCTTTTTTTTACGAAGCTCTGGCATCCTGTCTCACTTTTTTGTGCTTTCACTACGATCGTTCCCATTTTTTTTGCATGCATCGCTGATTGCATTGTTTACAGAGAATCATTAGGCCAATTGACAAATATTGCTTGTTATTCATAAAACGATTATAAAACGTGGCTGTAATTCATCCCGATGCTTGTGTGTGTTTTTATGATATACTGTAGACTGATTTAAGTGGACTTTCAACTAGGGTCTAGTTACACTCTACACTGATACTAGGTAGCTACATTTCCACTAATGTGTATGTCATGCTAATTTATTTGTTAGAATTGACGTTCAAGGCATCTTTGTTGTTGTTTTAAAAAGGGCTGTATTAATAAAGCATATAACTGTTGATGAACATAGAAAAATTATTCAATCATGTTTGAAATTATAAAAAAAAATTATTACGTCTTCTGTGCTTTTTAAAAAACATCGCAGTTTTCATAATAACATAATAGAACTCCCAAACGCAACACCGACGACTTGGGAATAGCGCCTTTACTTTTTACTTTGTTATGCGTTTCCATTATAGATAAGCTTGCACAACTAGAAGTAATGTGACAAAAATGCGTTCACCTATACAGCCTAATGCAGTAGATTGTATGCTCAGTGGGTGTGCATTCACTCTCTGTTCCTTAATTTCCCTAAATTACAAAAAAGGACCACTTACCGATAGTGGCGATCGATGTTACTTCATGTGAGTGTATCCAAGATCAGCATTCTAAGATTACTTGTGTGCTTTCACTTTCAAAATAAGAGACTGTATTTGGCCTGGCCCTTATTTACTAAACCCTCCATGAACGCTACCCCCACCTGTAATGTCCTTGTTAGTATAAGGACAGACGCGGTCACAGGAGTGAAGTAATGACTGACGTTTACTCGAACCTAGCATTCATCATTCTATGTACAGCACAACTGAACCCCCGAACCCCTTTCTAGAACACTTTAAGTAAACTCCCTGAGTGGGTTACCAAAAAGGTAGGGTTCCACCTGGTGGACATATTATGTTCTGCAATCCTATTTACTACACCACCCCCCGGTTTGGAGATTGACAGTGTTGACAGGAACTAAAGAAAACAACGATACATGAAATGTAGTATTTCATGTCATTTTTCAGCTTCAGTTCGAGGCAAACATTATATTTATTTTTAATAATTCAGGGAGTAGTCCTGCTGTTGTCTCCTCAACCGTACAATGCTGCATGTGCATTTTTCTTATCACTAACAAATAAGAAAATGATCACACACACACACACACACAGGAGTGGATCTCCAACTTCCTGACGGATAGACCACAAGCTCTGTGTGTAGGCGAACATGTTTCACACACCCTCACCCTCAGCACCGGAGCCCCTTGAGCCCTCTGCTCTACTCATTGTACACCTCTGACTGGGTGCCCACTTCTAGCTCCACCACCATCATCAAGTTTGCTGATGACACCGTTGTGGTAGGCCTGATCTCAAACAACAACGAGAGAGCCTACCTGGAAGAGATTAGACACCTGGAGTACTGGTGTCAGGACAACAATCTCCACCTCAACGTCAGCAAGACAAAGGAGCTGATTGTGGACTGCAGCAGAAAACAGGAGAGGAGCTACCACCCTATCCACATTAATGGTATGGCAGTGGAAGAGTAGAGAGTTTCAAGTACCTTGGAGTTCACATCTCACAGGACCTATCATGGACCTGCCACATCAATGCAGTCACAAAGAAGGCCCGTCAGCATCTCTACCACCTCAAACGTCTGAGGGACTTCAGACTGCCCACCAAGGTGCTGCAGAACTTCTACTCCTGCACCATTGGAAGCATCCTCACAGGGAACATCACAGCCTGGTTCGGGGACAGCACCAAGGACAGACAGGTCCTATGGAGAGTGGTACGATCAGCTGAACGCATCACCCCGACCGAGCTTCCTGACCTGCAGACTATCTACAGCAAGCGGTGCTGGATCAGAGCCAGGAAGATCATGAAGGACCCCAACAATGGACTCTTCTCTCTGCTACGCTCTGGGAAACGCTTTCGCACCCTGAAGCCAAAAACAGAGAGGATGAGGAGGAGCTTCTTCCCACAAGCTGTTCTTCCCACGAGCCCTGAATGAGAACTATGACTAGTCCATCATCACACTCAAACTCCCCAACGAGGGCTCCCACACCACCTCACTCACAACCAACCTTACCACATCCTTGGACACTCACACACAACCAAAAGCATTTGCATTTTGCACACCACCACATTCTCACTCACATGACGAAAACTGTGTTTTTTTTTTGCACTATACCCATCCATACTGCTACTTGTGTATATATAGATACATATATTATATATAGTATTTAATTGTATTTATTAACTTCTGCCTTGCTTATATTCTGTAGACTTGACAGTCAAATTGCATTTCACTGCAGGCTGTACCATGTATGATTATGTATGTGACAAATAAACTTTGAAACTTGAAACTTATTGGGGGTTTGGAACCAGACATTTACGAAGACTATAATTTGCTTTGTGACATGCATTGCAAAAACCACCATATACACAAAATTTTGACTTTTAATTGTTTGACAATAAAGAAACAGCAGTGGCCATAAAGATTACACATGAAGCTGGATTCCATAGAAAGATGCAAGCCAAAAGTCATGGGATAGCAGTATGATAATTGGTTATGAAGTGGCGTTATTCACAGTAAACCACCCCATTAACTGTGACTGGCAGCATTTGGCTACAATTGTCCTGGCAAAAAGTGACTTCCACATTCAATGCAGGAGGCCCCAGACACATATCCTCAGTGTAGGATCTTTAGCTTCCATGGGATGTAGATGCAGAAGACCCACCGGAATGTGTCTGTTAACCCCACAACCCTGGACACAGCACCTCACCTGGGCTTGCGAGGTTGCAAACTGAACTTTAGAGGACTGCCAACAAGTGCTGTGGTCCGATGAGTCACAGTGCGAGTTGTTTTGGGCTGATGGTAGTGTTCATGTGTCACACATACCCCATGAAGCCCTAGTTGTCAACCGGTCCATCATCTTGGTGACTATTTGCAGCCCTTCATGTAATTCATGTGCCTCCATATTGATGGGATATTCCAGCAGGTTGATGGACCATCCCATTGGGCCTGAGTTGTCCAGAACTGAACGAGGAGCTTTCTGGAGAGTTTTGATGAATACTGTGGCCTGCACATTCATCCGACCTGAGCCCAATCAAACATTAAAGAATGGGGTTGAGGGGTCCATTCGCATTCAAAATCTGGCACCTACAAATACCACAGAGCTGTGAGTGGCTATTCACATGGCACGGCTCAATATTCCTCCAGATGTCTTCCATCCACTTTAGGTATTAATGCCATGTTGAGTTGCTGCCCTATACTGAGCCAGAAGAGGTCATTCACAACATTACTTGTTGTCACATAACTTTTGGTATGTCAGTGTGATTGTTTGCTTACACTGTGATTTTTGCCTGTCTGTTTTGGCCGCCTCCCCCGTCTCGTTTGTGTGTGTCTGTGTCGTATGAGTGAGGGTGAGTCTGTGTGTTGTTGGTCTCGTGAATGTTCGTCCGTGTTCGTAAATGCTTGTCGATGTTAGTCGGGAGTGATCGTTAAGTGTTACTCTTGTCACCTGTGTCTCGCCAGGTGCGAATAAACAGGCAACTAAACGTAAATGAACATTAACCATAAGAATGAAACCAATCACTTGGTTATCCCAGAAAGTGGGTTTACCACATCTTAAATGTAATCTCGAATTTTGAGTTGAACTAACTTGAACCGAGTTAACATGCCTGGAGTTATAAATTCCGAACAGCCAAGTAAAATGTCACCGTCACGGGACGTCCTCTGGCGCGCTACAAAAAAAGGGAGACAGGAATGCCGAGCACCGAATAAACAGATGGGGACTTTAACTTTCGGTTTTACTTTGAACGTAATGGTCCAGCCACATTTACTGCGAGAACATCAACAAAGACCGACAATCACCCCGTGAGAAAGACACACTTATACACATGCTAGACTCAGATAACAATAACGAGACACTAACAAAACGAACATTTTTTTTATAAGGGGTACACCATGCCACTAGAACAGTGTTGTATAAAATAACCAAAGTATATCAACATATCAACTGTCACGGTGGCCGCCCAGGCCGCCTCCCCTGTCTCGTGTCTGTGTGGCGGTGTGCTCGGCTGTCTTGTCAGTCTAGTGAAGCGAGTGTGTACGTCTGGGTGTGGTGTGGATGTGTGATTGTTCTCGCTGTTATACGGTTCACCTGTGTTTCGTTAGGGTGAGTGTATAAAAGCGTGTATGTCACCGGGTCTTTGTCGTGTAATTGTTACCGTCGGGTAAGCGGTGACATTTGTTGTAACGAAACCGAAATTAAAAGGTTTTTACTTAACGCCCTGGGGAGTCCTGTCTCGCTTTTTGCAGCTCTAAGTGTTCATACATTGTTCTCTAATTTTGATCTCCTGTGTGTGTATATGTGTGTGTGCGTGTGTATGTATGTGTATATAACCAAAGTATATCAACATATCAACTGTCACGGTGGCCGCCCAGGCCGCCTCCCCTGTCTCTTGTATATATA
>JAOXYF010000012.1:11930461-11941421 GCA_028565775.1 Sternarchorhynchus goeldii | reverse complement strand
AAATGAGTAACTGCAGTGTACTGTAGTAAGGGAGTAGAGATATTCAGAATTGTATATCTAGAAAAGTGCACAAGGTTTCCAAAGAAATGTGATGTTTTGTGCAGAGGTCCTGCATCAGCTGTGCAAGCAAAATACATTGATTAATCAGGCCTGGATCTTAATTATCAATACATTTCTGTCACGGATTCAACCAACTGACCCAAATTCAACAAACGACAAAGCTCTCCTAGTAAAGCATTGCTTAACTCTGCATTCGGTTGAGTCGGATTGGCAGGGAAGTGCAGAAAGCATCTCCTACATATACAGCTTAAACAATAAAGCAAATTTAAAAAAAAAGAAAAAAACCTTGTATGTCAGTGTCAAATTTGAAAGATGGAAGCACCATAAGCTTTGGTTGCCAAATGAACAGGGGAACAGGGAGCAGTATGTGAACTTTTTCATTAAAGTGATTTATTTTTTTTTATTTATTAATTATTTTATTTATTTATTTATTCATTTATTTATTTATTTATTTATAATTTATAAAGTAATTTATTTCCCAAATTATAATGTCCTAAATATATATATACATATATATACTTTTGATCATGTTGATAATGTTTCTGTTTATACTTTGAGTTTTATATGGTTTTTTAAAAATATTTTCAATGCAAAAAATGGTGCAGAATCTCCGTCAGCCAAAATGCTAACTGGATTATCAATATTTTTTGCATCACTGTTATCACTATAATTCATTCCGCCTATCAAACCTCAGCAGTCAGGAGTCAAAAGCTGAGCAGATTTGGAGATTCAGCACATGAATGCCCATCACATATAGCTACCAGTGTTTGACAGGAACGGTGTCATGACTCGTGTACATTGGAGAGAACAAAAATTATTAAATGAAGACATGTCTTTTCCGTCATTCTTGACATTATTCATTGTCCGAATCTCTCTCTCTTGGTCTTTGTCTACCTGTCTCTCTTCCATCTTTTTCCCTTTGTCTTTCACTGTCTCTTGCATTCTGTTCCCCCCCCCCCTCTTTCTCTCTCTCTCTCTCTCTCTCCATCCCTTTGTAATTCTCATTGCCCATGTAGTCCCTCTCTCCCTTTATCCTAGCATACTGTACAACTGCTCACGTCACCAGCTCACCTCATGTATTATGCATTGTGTGATACACACCCATCTGAAGCAGCGAGTGTGTGTACTTTAAACAATACTGCTGGGAAAATTGGTAAGTCATTGCAGTGTGTTATGCAGCAGAAAAACGGACTGGCCATTTCTGGGAGCTGTGTTCTTTCACTGCAGCACCAACTGCATCTGTGTGTGTGTAAGACAGAGGGGGAAGGCTATTTTAAGATAGGCAGTAGGTGGACTGTAAGCTCACCTTTACTCTGGATGCATGCAGACCCCTTTAAAGAGTGTACTGATGTGCGTTTTTGCGTGTTTGTATGTGGGTGTGTGTGTGTGTGTGTGTGTGTGCACGGCATGTGTGTGCGACAGTGAATTCAGATCAGCCGAAGGCTGCTGCTGTTACAGAGCGGTAGCCATGGAGGTGTAACCATGGCAACAGCGCTAGGAAAACCAGGGACTTTAATTGGTGACTGCGATGGAAAAGCAAGAATAGAAACTCTTTGACACAGTAATGTTTCTACCAAACCCCCCTAGAGCCTCATCACAGCAGATGTCATCAATACACACAGCTATACCAACAATACACACCCCTCCCACACACACACACACACACACACACACACACACACACACAACACGCACCATTACAATGCAGTGAATATGTTGCACATCTCTTTTGTCCACTCAAATCTTCATCTTCATTATGAAATCACAAATCACACCTTTTTCACAGTGACATAAACCTTATAGAATGACACACTTGACTTAATGCAGTAAATACCCCAACTACTACAAGCTTGGGAAAACCTGCGTCTGTGACATCACAATTTTTACACCACACAGAAACAAATGGCAAAATCTGTAGCCTGAGCAAAGCTTACAGGACCAATGGATGTATGTAATAATGAACCCATGCAGTAAGTGATGGTGGAAGACTCACATTGTCCACTGAAGCTTCTCATTCTTGATGGAGTTGTACAGAGCCTGTAGAGACACACAACAGGTAATTACTTATTAGCTGCAAATATTCTGCCGTGAGAATGTGTGTGTGTGTGTGTGTGTGTGTGTGTGCGTGCATGTCCATGCCCGATTAAGTGTGAGATTAATATTACTGATATCTCTCATATCCTCTGTCAGTATCTGACTATAATGGCACAGAGACAGATACAGAAAAAAAAAATTTCATCTCTTCCACTCAATCCCTCTCATAAAAAGAAACACCAGTCAGAGCTCTGAGCCACAAACAGACAGTGAAGCCAGTCACACCAGTCATCACCATCCTGAGTCAACACAGCAACAGGGTCTTAATCACACTTACAAACGCTTCAGACCACAATTCTGATTTGTTTGTGATGAACTACTGTGGTTTCTTTTCTTTTATAATCTACTCACTGAAACTGGATGCTTTTTAAATTAAAGGGTCTGCATTGATATTAGTGATTACATTCAGCATTAACCGTAATGGTAATATCAGAATTCTGAGGTTACAGCTATTTATCTATTTATCAGATATTTATGTGAAATGGATTATTTCAACACTGGATTAGCTGAAGGTTGTTTTTTTTTTTATACCACATTCACACCGAGGGCTTGTATACAAATATCCGCTGACTAAGATGAAACAGTACGCATTGCCAAAAGGTACTCGAGGTCTGGCATTCAGACCTGTAACTGAAGTGCATCCTTATGAACACCAGATTAAGGTTCCAGAGAGTGAAAGATCATTCTACACTATAGGAGCTGCAAGCCCCCACAACCTAGAGGAAGTGTTACACCAACATCTGCTGTACATCACAAACATATTAGTCTCCCATTTTCACCCCAGGACTGGGTGTTAGCAGCTGCTGATGAAATTCCAGCTGTCACTCAAACTCCTCAGAGGATGCCAACGGTGGTAATCAGACTCTCGCTGCATTTAAAGTGACAATGTCAGACGATGGTGTGGTTTTACATATTCATGGAAATTACAATGACTGTGCGTGTATTGCTTACAATTAACAGCTATCGTGGTGCAATTACAGTCATTACAGTATATATTTAGACGAAAACGGTATGTTTTCTCCGTTTTTTTTCTATCTTTTGTTCTTGAACCACATTGCTGAGATTTTAACCCATTTTCCCTTTGTAGTAAATCTCTTCTGTATAACCACCGTTTAGCATGGGAATTGTTACAAAACATGGCACAATGATGGCCATGTTTTGTTTGGAAGCTGTGTGCTATGAATATTAATGAATAAGAGAATATTAATAACATAATAGTGGATGTCAGCAACCATCCAAACAAAACCATTTCCCTTTGGACCAAACAAGTCACACTCATTAACATTTTAATATCTGTAACAAATTACGGCAACAGAAGAAAGTCTATAAATGATCTACTAGTGAGTGTCATTCTGATATTAACACCCTTCCATCACATCCCACTCACCACAAATGCATGCCCAGTCCAAAACAGTACTCCTCATAATCAATTAGGAACACGGGCACCGTCATCCTCCGTGTTGCCTTTTGGTAGGAAAAAAATGCACCTCTAATGCTAACCTGCTACATGTGTTCACCCACCCAAACGCACGGAGATGGGTGAGGCATGGAAAGGTATCAGACAAAGAGTTGGGTGATGCATGGAAACAGGCTTTAAGGAAACAAGTACAGGAGACAAGTAAAGGGGTAAACGAGAGACGAGATGAGTAAAGATGTGAAACGGATAACCCTGTGAAGGATGTGGAGAGGCTACACAGACAGGTGTGGAGGTCAGAGAGCCGTACCCTCTTCCTCTTGCGGAACTGTGGGTGTTTCTGGCCGTCCTGGGCCTTTCCCAGCAAGTCCGGGAAGACCAGGGGCTTGAGGGAACGGGAGCGGGGCGTGCGGGGGTAGCGGAACGGGTCCATCATCCTGAAATCTCGCCCGTAACGCACGGAGCAGAGGGAGCGGGACCGCAGGCGCCCGGCTGAGTGCAGGCTGTTTACTCCGATCATGACGAAGAAGAGAAACACCCAGTACGCAGGGATCTCGACGGACCGGTCCAGGGGCTTGGAGCGTCCTGAGAGGCAGGCTTCAGACGCGAAGGTCAGAGAGCGAGCAGCGATACGTCCGCCAGCCGGCCGAAGTGCGCTCGCAAGTAACGCTCCAGCACTGCTCCTGTAGTTTGACAACAGCTTGTTCAGAGAGGCAGGTGCTCAGGTGGTGAAGACCCAGAAAGGAAAAAAAAAATCAATAAATCTTTAATCCAAGCTGAAGCTGTAGGAAGGCAGAAAATACCAGACACCCAGAGCTTCAGAGGAGGCAAGTGCTGAAACTCAACATCACATTAATGACTGGCTTTGGCTGCAGTGATGCCCTGCTGGAAAAAGCACTTGCCCTTAAAAGTATAGCAATGAAGAATCGCCCAGGTTCTCTCCAACTTTTCTTTACATTCACAAATCAAGGTGCTGTCGAGGTTGGGTCATGTAATCCAGCTTCACGCGGGCTTCAAGATTGATATTTCCAATCTGTCTGCTATCTTGAGCATTTGTCACAAGCTCTGAGATGAAGCGAGCATTCAACATATTTGTCAGCAAAAGACCAACAGTGCAATGGAGCCATAATTATCTCTAAGAAATTCACCAGCTAAAACATCCATCATACATCGGTAGATATCGGGAAACATAATCCGAAAAAAATGAAAGTGACTTAGATATAAATGAAAGTTGCAGAGCAGGAGATGTGAGCTGACATCAGTGGGAGAGACGAGGGCCCGAATTGCAATGGATGAAGCTTGAAAAAAATAAAACCCTGTGGAGTGTACACCAAACTCCAGCACAGTCCCAGGTAAACAGGCCTGCACTTACATTCAAAACAGGTGACAAGCAATATAAGAGGAGGAAAAAAAAGCACACACACACACACACACACACACACACACACACACACACACACACACTCACAGATGGCAAAGGATGCTTGCAGAAGTGTGAAAGGACAGCCAGAATCCAACAGATGGATGAAACGGGCGGAAACTGAAAAATGACAGAACAGAAGTGAGCACACACCCACACCCCCCCCCCCCAACACATACACACGCACACGCGTGCACGGACACACTGAAAAGAAGAGGATGTGAATGTCAGATGCCTTACTTATAACATGCAGTTAGTGTTTCTAAATCATAAAAAAAAATTCGACACAAGAAGCAAACAAAGAGTCCTAAAATCACAATTAAAAAAGATTAACAAGGTTATTTTTATAAAGGAGGAGAAAAGCCCAGCTCCATGTGTAAGTTCGCACAAGGCACTCTGAAGGAAGAGGATGAGGGTCTCCTGTTGCTCTGTGGCTCTCTCCTCCTCTCTCCTCCTCTCTCCCCCTCACGTCACTCCACCTCCAGAAACGAGGATCTGAGGAGAAAACTCCAGCTTCCGAGGACACGCGTCACTCTCCTCTTAATCCCGCCATCATCTCCACTTTAAAAGCCCCAGTCCTTTCATTTCTTTCACCATTTTTCACTTTTAAGGAAAGCCATCCAGCGCCAGACCAGTGCTTCTTAATAATCCCTTCCTGTGCTCCTTTTAAAATTGCGGGACGGTTCCAAGCAAGAACCTGGGAAAGAGAAATGTCCTGATGCCGCGGTGCCGGTGTGTTCGGTGCTGTTCCTCCTTTCTTTCACCGTGGCTGACGGGAAGTAGCGGAATCTCAGGGAGACCTGATTGAGGCTGTGAGCTCCTCTCCTCCCTCCCCTTCTCTCGCTCTCTCATTGCATATCTCCCTTCCCCTGCACTCAGCTACTGAACAGCCAATCGCAGCCATCCAACTCGTCTACCCAGACACACACACAACGCACTACACTCTGAATACTGATTACCATTCTGCTCTAGTCGTCTCTCAGAGGTGTGTGTGTGCGTGTGTTTGTGAGAGAGATCATATGAATGATGAACACTAATCACAGAGTGAACGATTACCCCATTACTATACATTTTATAGCATTAATTGTGACTTATTTTAGTTAACTGCTAAAAGGAAATTGGTGTCATTATGTAACCTGGGTTCAGAACTGACAAATCTTGCTTGTTTAGACCACTAATTTTACAGCCTCTGAATGTACTGAATGACTGCTGAGACAAATGCACACGCTGATTTCTCTGATTACTATGACAGGCAGCACATCAAAAAAAACAAACAAAAAACAAAAAAAACAGACCATAACTACAGACACATATACAGACCCAAACACAGACACAGATACAGATATATACAGACACAGGTACAGACACAGGCACATACACACATACAGACACAGATACACACACAGATACAGATACACACGCAGATACAGGCACAGACACAGATACAGATAAAGACACAAATTCAGACACAGACACACATACAGACACAGATACAGACACAGACACACATACAGAGACAGATACAAAAAACGACGCAGTCAGACACAGGTACAGACACAGACACACATACAGAGACAGATACAGAAAACGACGCAGTCAGACACAGGTACAGACACAGACACACATACAGACAGACACAGACACAGATACAGACACAGACACAGATACAGTCACAGACAAAGAGCCACACATGCACAAAATAAATAAGTACCAGCACCAGCCCTGGAGAACTTTTAGTGGCCAGGATTTATGCAGAAGCCTAATTTCATTCCAAGGATAATCATTCATTATAAATCTTTTTAATACATAATTTGCCCAATAAATATTTTAAGTATTTGCTCTTCCACATAAAGAATCATTATTACATTTGCAGATGAAACAAGACGAAAAAGACCAACGCTTGCTTTCTCTGTTTGGAAGATGTGGTTTCATGCTAACTCATTTGACCTTATTCTGAACCAAAATGCAAGCAGAAGTTATTCTAGTAGCAAAGCCAGATGAAAAGAAAAGCGATATGCTCTGAGGTCCTTCCATCAACGCTACAAAGATCATGGAAGAGCTTATTATTGTATATAATGAAGAACAAATAGAGAAAGAACTCCAACGGAGAGCTAAAGAGAGACAGTCAAACAGAGAGACAGACAGAGAGATATAGAGGAAGACACTAAAAAAGGATAACGTGACTTCAGAAAGAAATGAGGCAAACTACGATAGCAGAGGTGGAAAAAGAGTGGAGAGGATGAGAGAGAAACATTAGAGAAACCAAAGACAGGCGAATTAAACAGTAACAGCATTAAAAAAAAACCATGGAACAAGTAATGTAATTGCCACTATTATGATGTAATTGGAGACTAATTCATTCATTTAATGACACAACTGCTGCGTTCTGATGTAGCCCAATAGGACAGCGTCCTTCAGGATATAATTACTATCTATACAATTACTGCTGCCGTGGCAACAACACCCACTCTCTGCAGAGTCTGCATACATTCAATTCTCTGCGCCGTTTTGATTCTTACGTCACCATATGGAGCAATGGTATGGTGTTTTGAGTTCATATACCGTGAGCTGATGTTTCAGCAAAAGCGTTTTTTTTTGAGTGTGTGTATGTATGTGTATATGTGTGTGTGGGAGAGAGAGAGAGAGTGAAAGAGAGAGAGAGAGAGAGAGATAGGAAACAGAGATAGGAGTGGTAGGAGGGAGCTAAGAACTGTTGCGAGGGAGAGAGTGATAGCTGGAGAGAGAGAACAGAGAGTGAGACAGAGACTGACAGGGAGATAGAGAGAACGTTCATGAGGCTGTAAAAGTTTTAAGAACTCTGCTGTATCTATACTGTGATCATACAATAGAAAGCTTCAGGTTGGCTGTCATACGTCTTTATTATTTTCTGGTTCAGTCCAAACTGTAATTTAGTTTTGATGGATTAACTGTAAGCAGATTTTTTTTGCCGTAATTGTTCTTAGCTGATGTATTCAATCCACATCAAATTTCACATGCGTTGCTCCACCCACCACTCCGCCTACTTCTCCACTTATTGTTCTGCCACCAGCAGTGCAATAATGACTTCAGGAACAGTGCACACACAATAATGTAATGATATCGCTTGGATTGCAGTGCAGTCCAGTGAGTGAGGAATGGGGTGGTAGTTTAGTGGGAGTGGGGTGGTACTGTAGTGGGAGTGGGGTGGTAGTTTAGTGGGAGTGGGGTGGTAGTTTAGTGGGAGTGGGGTGGTATTATAGAGGGAGTGGGGTGGTATTGTAGTGGGAGTGGGGTGGTATTATAGAGGGAGTGGGGTGGTATTATAGAGGGAGTGGGGTGGTATTGTAGTGGGAGTGGGGTGGTATTGTAGTGGGAGTGGGGTGGTATTATAGAGGGAGTGGGGTGGTATTGTAGTGGGAGTGGGGTTGGAGTGTAAGTCTTAACAGACAGCCTTGTCCCTGCAGTTTTTCATGTTGGCATCACTGCAGGGCTCAGAGCGATTTGTCACCTATAAATATCCAGCCAAGGGTTTCACTGTGGTCAGAAACTAATCACCGATGATGAGTAGGAGGATTGCTAACACAAACTGTCCATGATAACAGGTTTGATATAGCCTCTAACTATACACAAGTTGTTTCCACTAAATGAATGTTTCTCACAACATGGGTGTCGAGTGTATAGAGCAGCAACTACCTTATCTCATACTCACAAAATGTAAAATCTCTCTACTATTACTCCCACTCCACAGTTTTAAGTATCTGAAGTTGTACATTGTCTAACTCATCCCTCACCATTACTGTCAAATCCACTTATGCATATTATTGTAGTCATTTGCAAGAGCACTAAAGACTAGGCAAACACAGCAACTTACAGGAACAGCATTGTTTTTTTTTTTTTATCAAGGTACCAATAATCTCATCATCTACAAACATAGGAAACTTCTGAAATACTACAAGTATTTCTACAAGTCACTACAAGTCACAAAGGTGTGGTCAGTAGGGGCTACAATACCGACTGCACCTAGTGATCACTTCAGCTTAAAGCATCTTCTTTACCCATAAAACAACTCCAGAAGACCAGCCGTCAGCAGCTCTAACGAACCAAACCTCGTTAACGCTCATTAGCATAGAGCCAGAGCCACTGCTGATTGATTTTAGAATGTGCCTGTGGGCCTAATGAAAGGAACCAAAATATTCCTGGCTTCCTATCCATGACACAAAGGCAATAACCTAATAATGAAATCTAATGAAAAACGAGCTAATGACTTAGTAGGTCCCACAGGAAAACTCATCTCCCTTGAATACAGACAATACCAGCACAAAATAAATATACTGTTGACCAGTGCAAGTATACATGCATAATTCACTGACTCAGTTAATGGGGTTAGCACAATGTAACTGTTGTACAAAGCTGGTTGGGTATTTGAGCATCAGTCAGTATGTGTGGGTGGAGAGTATTTATATACGCATGTCCTCTTGTGTTTGTAGGGTAGGTCATGTAATCTACCTTGAGCAGATCTTTATGGAAATCTTGGCCGCTGTTTAGTCCTTCCAGATTTCCAATGAACTGAGTGCAGGACATCCGTTTGCCAACGTTCTGCGGAGAAAGAGTTCCAGAGGCCAGTAACTTCTTCTATTCATTGTCCTTTCAGAGGCTCACACTAAGAGCATGCTACTGTGGAACCAATACATGTGTGAGTATGTCTGTGACTGTGTTTATGAGTGAGAGAGAGCAAGAATGACTAAGCTGAAACAAAGAGGATCAGAATACAGAAGCACAGAATTCAGAAACATACCAACGTTGAAAATGAATCCTAAATCATGACCTACTTTCATTGAACAGAACACTGAGTTATGTTACGCAACATTAAATATAGAAAATCAGCAGAGCACGGTAACATACAATTCCTAGGGCATCTGCTACCAAAGCCATGGTTTGTGTTAAGAAATACATGATACCATTGTTTGAAATATTGCCCCCTCTCCCTGACAGTCACACCTGGCCATGCAGATCTGTGTTGAGCAGCATCAGGGCACAGGTCAGGGTGTGGGTGCTGTCTGTGAGCACACAGAAAAACATGAAGCTCTACACAGTTACAGAAGTGCATTACAGTTCCTAATAACGGCTAAACTCTGGGACACACATGTTGACTAGATTCTGTAAACACGCATTCTGGCTGAGTGGCACATATAAATATAAATATGTTTTTGTGAGGGCAAAATTAACTGGATAAAAAAATGTGAGCTGGTGACTGGATAAGGTACTGTGTAAAATATTTTTAGGTAGGGATGATGCAAACACATGTCAAAGTTTAACATTTCCCCCTTGGTTTCTCTTTCACAACTACACCCATACTCACACACACAGTCTCTCACATACACACACACACACACACACACACACTCACCCACACACATCAACACACAGCCTCCCACACGTGTTTACCTTCAGACAGCATAAGCATAGGATTGCAGTGGAGATATCGTCGTGAGAAATGAGCCAGGACTCGCTCTCGCTCCTGAGTTTCTCCCATCAGGGCGAACTCCAACAGGAAGGTCCTGAATTAACAAACATCACTGAGCATAAACACAAATTCTTATATAAACAAATAAACACCTTGACATCCCTGTTTCAGCCATTTGTGACAGTAGGTTTCACATTGCCGTGGGTTCACAAAAACTTAACTGCTACCTTTATTCTCCAAACAAATGTGCATTGAAGTATATTATCCTTAAAGGTGACCAGCAGATGGCCTTCTTACAATGTAAAGGGCAAGGCAATGCAAAACCCAAAACACCTGGAAAAAATACTGTGACAAAGTGTATTTTTTCCTCACATATGTAATCCATGATACACATGTACTGTAATCTATGATACACATGTACTGTAATCTATGATACACATGTACTGTAATCCATGATACACATGTACTGTAATCTATGATACACATGTACTGTAATCCATGATACACATGTACTGTAATCTATGATACA
>JAOXYF010000012.1:11884102-11905777 GCA_028565775.1 Sternarchorhynchus goeldii | reverse complement strand
ACACACACACACACACACACACATACACATACACACACACACACACACATACACACACACACACACACACACACACACACACACACACACACACACCTCAGGTGCAGTAGCTAGCTTCTCTGGAGCACGTAGCTACACACAAATCTTCACCAGGCTATCCATAATACTTCACGTGCTTTTTTTCTTATTTGTTAACAGAAGAATTGCCTTCACTCTCTTGTTTACTGATTTGCACTGAAGTTCAACAAATTACTTAATCCACATTTATGCGGGTTTTAAAATTATGTTAGTATGAAAACCTTTAATACCCTGCCCTTCAACCAATGCAAATTAGATCACATGAGCAATTCATGCATAATAAAATAAGTAAAATGAAGTACTAATGGCAGGCACTCAAACACGGATCTTCAGTAAAACCATCTGTCAGGGTCTAAATTATAATTCCATCTGTGGCTAAAGAACAAATAATACAAGCGATGTAATAAGTTTTTGACACTGCATAAGCAAAGTCACTTTGCAATGATGAATCCACCATAATATCCTCCCAGAAGGTATGCTCAGCGATGTAGTTTAAAAAAAAATCTCAATAGGCTTACTCACAAATGTTAAAGAAAACATTTATTAGGGGAAAAAGGGGACAGTTTGAGCATTAGTGGAGTTTAATCCATAAGACTGCGCTAGTAGCTGTTCAAAAACAGTTTCCCAGAACACACATGCACCACATCCTCGGCTTGTCTGCTGAGGTTATTGGGTGAAAACATCAACAACTTGTATGCTTCGGTAGTGACGTTTATTCCGACAACGCCACCGTCAAATCTTATCATAGCATTTTTTCCAGTCATGAGCCCTTTTCATTTGATTAAAAGGATGCTAAGCGAATGCAGTACACCGTCTCTCGCCGCATTCGCGAAATGACCTCCACATCTCACTCAACTGGTTGAGACGCTCGCAAAACTTGTCTGTGAATATGAATTTGCTATCCAAACATGAACGTTGGCACACAATAGAATACCTTCACAAACTGTCAACTGTCAATATAAATGTTTATTTGATGACCTTTCATACCGACGAAGCAGTAGACACAGGCCATGTCCCACAAACACAAAAACTCCACGGGAAATAAACGTGAACCCGGCATTTCTGTTAAGTCATAAACCCAGCAATAATCTTTTTTTAATTGCACACGTTTCTCCGATGCTCATCATCAATCAACATGACACAGCAGCGGTGTAGGTCAGCATCTCAAGGGATCAGCTCGGGGGAAAAATGAGTTTCTTACCGGTGAATGTTGTTAACGTTATGAGGAGACCGCGTCCTTCCGCCAACCGCGTGTACAGAATGCGGGAAGGAAGCGACCTCTGCAAGGCAACACGCTGGTTTCGCAACTGCAGTCCGCGTCAAGCGAGTACGTCCCACTCCTCTGTCTCCCTGTAGGACGAAGCTACGCCGTATCTGGGTTTTGGGGGCGGTATCGTTGGGACTGGTGGTTCTGAAACGGACAGCTCCACCGTATTGCTTTATTTTCGAGTTCTGGCGGAGACAAGGAGAGGAGGACGCACTCTGTCACCAACTCATAGCACCAGACACTGCACACACTCCAACAGATTCTCGCCCTCCCCACTGGTGCGAAGGAGCATGCTCAGTGCCTGCAGGGCTCTCAAACATTAAACGTTATCTTTTGCAGCTGTGAGAAGTCCTTCTGGTCAACCGGTGGGTGCAAATTTATTAAGAAATCACAGATGAAAAGAGTGAATTTAAACAGAAAAGTGCAACAAAGATAACAGCAACCATTTAGGCATGTTCAACTCTGGCAGAATTAAATATACAAACAAGCGCACCTACACAAACATTTATATATTATGTACAAACATATTTATATATTTCATACACAAACAAGCGCACGCACACAAACATATTTATGAAATTATGGCAGTGTCGCCGGATACCTTAGCGAATCTGAAGTCAGTCAGAACTTGATTTTTCACACTTTACAGTAGACCTCGGTTTAACATTATTTACAGATCATTCCGAATCTCATAACCTCTAAACTTTTACTTCTACGTATTGAGGGTAGTATAATGGAATAAATGTTGAATAGTGAAGCAGGTGCAAGCAGACAAAAAGATAAAGAAAGGAAACATATCCAAAATACTAAAACAGCCGGCAAACCACTTTAATAAAATCGCATGGCTTTTGCTGACCTCTTGTGTTCACTTGGTGGTACAGAGTATCTTAAAATAGTATTTGAACGGTTGGCTGTGGACAACTTCACCTTGTTGTGATTCCCTCACGAGTCACGACACAGATAAAGCGAAGATTAAAGACTTTTTTCACTGCAAAAGAAGCAGCAGACAAGCTCGAATCCAGGCATAATTAGTGCACTATCTTCAAACATCTTGTGAGAAATAAACCATAAACAAACCTGCTATAGTTGTAAATAAAGGCAATCATTCCAAATGCTTTTATAATGCATAAGATTATGTATTTCCTCATTCACCAGTTTCTGAGACAACTAGATACGTTTGACAATATATTTTTAAACACACATGTAGGCTACAGTCATTAAAGACCTTGACATTGAAGCAATACAATGCACGTCTGCAGTCCATGTTTTATAATAAATATGCAATAGTGTAAGAACAGCGTTGTCCTTCACTGCTGGAGACTGGACAGCTGTGCCTGTTTTAACGGTCTCACTGCTTAGATACACCCAGATCAACACACTGGTTGCTTATCAGTGAATACGGGAGATGAATCAGAGGTGGCGGGCAAATCTGACAGCGGCCGTTGGGAACACAACTGCTACGTTAAGCGATGGTTTGGATGTCGATGTCAGTGTCAACAGAGAATATGTTTAGAGAATACGCGCTTAAATAGAGCAGGAGATTGTGTTGAACAGTCAGCAGCCTGCATCTATTGAAGGCAAAACAAAATGTCTTCATGCCATCTGTCAATGGCAAGTCTTAAAAGAAATTATGCAAGACATTATTTGTGCGCGCGCGCACGCCCAAATAATTTTTTAACACTCATACAGAACCATTAAAAACGTTCATTTTGAATCAGTACAACGCACTTTTTAAACATGAATTATACATCCTCTATCGCTTTAGAAGCACTTTGTTTGAACAGCTGATGAAGGACCAAATTGTTTCCAAAACTGATTCATTATAAATGAACAAATTCTCGTTCAGAATATTTCCTTCACCCATATTTCATTGTTTTGATGCCTTTCCCAAGATGTAGTAAAAAGTAAAAGTAAACAAAGAGTAAGTGTGCAAAGTTTTGACTGGTAGCATGTGTGTGTGTATACAGACATATAAAATCGTCTTCAATACATTTTATAACAAAGCTTTGGACCTTAAATGAAAGCTATGAAGAACAAACTTTGGGAGTAAACATCTTCAAGACTCGGGTCAGAATTCACTCATAAACTAGGCTTGGTCGTCATTTCTGAAACCAAACATTAAGCTATAAAGTGATAGCTGGCTTTTGAAGACTGCTGCTTTTGGTGTTTAATGAGACTGTGCAGATGATGCACATACATACTCTAACATACTCCAACACTAGGACAGCCAGCTTTGTATGGTATGACAAGTGCCACACCTCTGAACAGGATAATCACTCTCAAAGTGCAACTGGTCTGTGTCCATCTCTCGTAAGTGCAATATTCGACAGAGCCTTTAACACACACACACACACACACACACACACACAATCAGAATAAATAATATGAAACATCTTCCACATAAGTGTGCCTCCAGAGAAAAACCAGAGGTACAAGAAAACAGCCTCATGGCAGGCTCTAATTTACACATACACATGCACATCTCAAGTACAACAGATCAAGTAAACTCTCAGAAAATGACAAATTAAACCCTCTAAAACAGATCTGCGAGTTCCTGGATCTGGATAGTGACAGTACTGTACAGTTTAGTGAGTCCATTGTATGAACACATCTGACCTCCGATCATCAAACCCTCCATGACGGTAAATTGGTTTGGACCAGGGTAGAGGAGGCCCCCCAACCCACCACCGCCCACCCCACCCCCAGGGCTGAAGTTGGACTTTTCCAAATCATGTGAAGTACTCCCAAGCTTCTTCAGGCAGGATACATTCTTCATGCACTGTGCCAGCACAAGGAGTTGGTCCACGATGAACAGAATACCTGAAATTAGCAATTTATATCAGAACATATTTGTTCAGTTTTAAATTCACTTTGTTATTACCTTTGCACATAGAATATTCTGGCGATAACCCTGACTGATTTTTACCATGCCACACAGGTATGTCTATATGTTTTTCCCATCCAACGAGCCCAGTCTTTTCCATTAATTTTCAGCTTTAATTTATAAGAAACTAGTCCCAAGTCACTAGTCTGTGCCTCAGTAGTAATTCAGGAGTATTAAGATTTAATGCAAGGAACAGGCACTCACCTTTTTTCAGCTAGCCTGATCCAAGGGTCATGTGTACCATATATCCAAGAAAAATGCCTTAGGACCAGTTATTATCTAATGACTGTTTGGAGAGAGGACAAGAATGGAGGTCTGCATTGTTACTATGAGATCTATGATACACATGAGCCCAAATGCTTGGGGCTGTGTTATATCTGAAGGTTGATGAAGGGGGCAAAGCCCACCACGTCCTGAAGCAGCACTAGCGCCCTCTGGAGGGGTGGTTCCACATCGATCTCTACATTCCTCCTTCGTAGCACACCCAGGCTGGACTCGCTAACATTGTGACAGTGATTCACCTTTAGAGACTGTAGTTTAGGGCAGTATTCAGCTACAGTCCTACACACACACACACACACACACACACACACACACACACACACACACACACACACACACACACACACACACACACAGAAAGAAGCACTTTTAGGCCAGGTAATAAACGCAACAAAATGGAACTGCTGACTTCACTAATTTCAAGCAGCAATCAAAACCTCTTACAACATTCACACATTCTAATTAACCAAAAACTAAAAACAAAAAACACCTTTGCTTGTCTTTTGTTTTGCCTCACCTGATGGCTTCGTTGCGCACCCGCAGGCATCCCGTCAGGTCGAGGTTCTCCAGCTCCCTGCAGCGCTTGGCCACCTCCTCCACGGCAGCGTCGGTGATGTTGGCGTTCACGGCCACGGAGAGGGAGCGCAAGCCGGGCCAGCGAGCCGCCACGTAGCCCACGGCCTCGTCTCGGACCTGCCGGCAAGCGGTGAGGTCCAGGGAGCGCACGTGGGGGCAGCGGTCGGCCAGGCTCCGCAGCGCCAGGCCATCCACCCACTCGCAGTGCGCCAGGCACAGGTGCTGCAGGCGTGGGCAACCCAGCGCCAGGGCCACCAGGGCGTGGCGTGTGAGCAGGGCACAGCCACGCAGGTCCACCCGCCGCAGCTGCTGGTTCTGACCCACCACCGGCAGCAGCTCCTTATCCGTGATCCATTCAGAGCAGCTGTGGATGGAGAGGACGTGGAGGACGGTGTTGTCACGGAGCATCGAGCAGAAGGCTTCCTTTGGGATACGAGGACCCGTCTAGAGAGGGGCAGAGACAGGAGAGCTAAGACGTGAACGGATGTCAGATTGTTCAGGTGAGGTGTCTCTCCATGAGGTGATCAATCACATGACGGCCCCTCCTCCCTCCAAAATGCTAAACAACACACTCATGTTCAGTCAAACAAAAAACGTTCTGAAACCCAAAACGAAGCACATATACACTCCCACTTCTAATCTGTCAGTGAATACACACGTATGAAACACACGGACACACATTACACAGATGGCCCGTACGGTGTGCATTCTGCAGGAGACACAGCTCACCTGTGCTGGGTCGAACGTGCGGCAGTTGGCCAGGTAAACCTGGACCAGTGAGCGGAAGCTCTTGCTAACGCACTGCAGGCTCAGCAGATGCCGCAAAGGCAAGTAGCACAACACGTGTGCCACCAGGATGTCCTCCCAGGGAAGATCCAACAGCTGATACCTGCAATGCACCAACAGACAGCCGCACCTCTGCATTAGACTCACAACCATAAAGGGACACCGCGTTGCTAGCCAGCACCTAGAAAATTTTAACAATGTTGCTGCCATAAAAGTTGGTTTTACACTGTATTCAGTTACAAAGCACAGTCACGTGCATATGTACCTGGTTTATTACAATATAAAAGCACATAGTACTGTGAACTGAAACTAAATTATTGGGGGGGGAAAAAAACAACTTTGCCCTATATTCGGAGACGGATCAGATAGTGTCTTGTCTCTCATTCAGTCTCCCGATGGCAGAAATGACGTTGATGTGCACGCCGAGGTTGCCATTCTTGTCAGCTGTTATTTTTTGCCCCATTCCGTTTATTATGAACTTTTATGCTATTTCTTGGGCAGCTGATTTGTTTTTATTCACCATTATTCTCACCATTGTTTAGACCTAGCATACGTAGGAAACGAAGGGTACGGAAATATGCGACAAACTCAATAAGGGACGCAGCGTTTCACTTTTCATGATCCCACTTTACTTATAAGGAGCAGGTTACTCTATACGCTTAACCGCCACATCTTAAAAAATAATTAATTGGTCTCATTAATAGGCCTTGAGGCCAAACATTTCCCTGAAGTGTCAATGCGTTTAAACGTGCTTAATGAACATGATGACGTTATTACGTTGTACTTTACACCCTGTTTGCCTTAATGACAGGTCCCATTCCTACTGAGCACGTCATATTAATAGGTCAGTAACTACCTAGTTGATAAAGTTACCAATAAAGAAAAATACAAGTATTAAATGCTTCATAACATTTATTTTATCTATATAAAGTACCCAGCCAGTTTGCGAAAACAGAACAAGGAGAAAGCTATCCTAGATAACTCGACCGCTAGCTAGCTTTAGCTAACGTTAGCTAACATTTTTAGCTACAAACACAAAACGCAAGAAATTTGCATGCAGGCATCCGCTACAAACTACTTCACAGATTTGTAGTTCTATTATCGATATCACAGTCTGATATGAATATTTATCCGTACTTGGATCCCTCAGGTCGTTCATCCGATTTTGCATCCATTGTAAGGTAAGCGGCAGCTGAGTTTGTCATGTTTAGAACTGCTGACCTGCTTTTCTCTCCGGCCCATCTCGCTGGATGTCCAATACTGCCATCTAGTGTTTGGGGTTGAAAATGCCCCCTAAAGATATGACAGAAAAAGACTGTAAAGGGATGTAACCACTGGCGTAAGGGAGGGGCACGCAGCGGGGAAGCGCAAGGGGGTGGAGAGGGTTGAAAGTAAAAAAAAATCCTGCCTCTTGCAGTGGGGCCCTGGTACTTTGCGCTGTGCCATACATTGTTTGATTTTTTTAAGATGCACGAGGTCTTCGATTTAAGTGTCAGCATTAATCAACAGAGCACAAGTCCTACCAAACATCCAACATCCAACGTGGATATAACACCTGGGACTATACTATAGTCCAAAGTCAAAACTCTTTTTTGTCATACTTCAGCAATACAGCACAGCCACAATACAATAAAAAGTGTGACTTTTAAACATTTTATAACAGTCAAAATATAATAAAGTGTCACTATTAAACTGGTTTAGGAGTTTAATAAACTAGGATAGGAGTGGAGCCAAATCTGAATAGACTGTTTGGCGAAGTTCATATAGTGAGATTTTATTTCACAACAACATTTTTTTTTTAGGTGTTTGTGTTTTTTTTTTGGGGGGGGCATGTCAAATAGCTGCTTGATGAACAAATGGCTTGAACAAAAAGGGAACTCAAGACTGGAAATGAAAACAGGTGTGTGTCGTCTTTACTAAAATCACATTGTCAAATAATGGATGGATGAGAGGCTGTAGATTAAATACTTTGTTTCTATTTTCACTCACAAAATGTCCACACAGATGCTTGCATCATGGGCTGGATCTGCATACCATGGCAACCACTGAACAAAAAAGTTTGTTTGTCAGTTTCTACATAGGCTGGGGTCACAATGGAGGCAGCCATGCAGAATACCTGCTGAGCCATGGATCTGTGGCTGACTGAATGAAGCCTAGCTGGTGGTTACTGTGAGCTAACCAGTGTGTGAAACCATTTCACCCCGTGGATGGTGTGGTAGGGACATGGCTGGGAACTCAGTTTATGATTTCACCCTGGACTCCCTGGATGGGAAACCTGTTCCGCTCAAAACCTACAAGGGGAAGATCCTCCTCGTGGTGAACGTGGCCACCTTCTGAGGTTCCACTACTGGGGAGGTAACTGGGAGCTGGAACACTCATTACAGCTGGATGGCTGGAGCTCTTCCTGATCTGTTACAGAATTCCTGATCTGTTACAGACTTCATCTAATATCACATAAAAGAACAGGATCTAATGGAGATTTTTAGTTTGATTTCATAGGATTTTGTAATATAAGTAAATTAAGAACAAAAACAAAATACAGCTATTCCAAAGAAGATATAAAGTAATTGGAAAAGTTATCAGAAATTTTAAGTATATATGTACAAACTAAAATAGAATCATCTAGAGTTGATCTGCATATAATTATCATAACCATTTACTTTAATCCTTCCATGTCCTACCGAATATGATTATATCACTCACAGGCCTTTCATTAATGGAGCCAGGCTGTGTAAAAGGTTTCTGTTTTGTGAAGCAGCTAACAATGACTGCACAAAATGTCTGTACTGTGTTTTCTGTAAAGGTGAGCACCACAGCCGTGCTCGGTGAAGAGCAGCTGTTGTTTCTGTGATTATAATCCAACAGATCACCAGCTCATCTGTCTGTGCATTTGTTCGTAGTATCGTTGGCTGAATGCACTCATGGACATGTTTGGTGGTGCAAAGTTCACCATTCTTGGATTCCCATGCAATCAGTTCGGTCTACAATCACCCGGTAAGAAACAACTCTTTCTCTGTAAGTGCCTGCTGGTACGAAGTTTTAAGAGAAAAGAAAAGGAAAATTTGACACCAGTCATCATAGGCTGTCATAACACAAAACACATAGAAACAGTAGAAATAAGAGCTTGGATCTACCCTAAGTGTCCAGGCACCTACACTGCTTGATCAGATAGTGCCACTGCACTAGAAACAGAGAAGAGGGAGCATAGCTCAAACAAATCTTCAGATATTCTGTTAAATTACTATTACTATTTATTAAATAATGATATGAACTGGTCAACCAAAGCCAACTTTTGTAAAAGTACAGAGTTACCTGTAGAACTACACTGTAATTTTTAGTACAGAACATGTTAACATAAATATTCAAGTTTATCTGGTGCTAATGTTACCTGATACTTTTAATAGATAACAAAACAATAAAGTTTGTGAATATTGTAACAACAGGTACTGTTACTAAACAAATGGCATGAAAACAACAAAGGAAATCAGTAGCTAAATTTGAATGGTAAATATGAAACTTGATAAAGAGCAGATTTGTTTCCTTATAGAAATACTAAAAAATAAAACTTAAAAAAAGTACTATTCTATCAAAATATTACATAAGTACAAAAGGACATAAATATATGCAGTTTAAAACATTTGTTCATTGTCATGGTGAAATTGTACAGAAAGCAAATGTGACTGTGAAACTCAATACAGTTAGACTATCTTAGTATAGTGTTATGTGTATTGTAGTATCTAAGGCCCATACAACTTTTACATTAACTGCTTTTCATCTTTCTCAGAGGAAGACTACGAGACTCTGGATGTACTGCGGTGTGTGAGACCAGGGGGTGGTTTCTTCCCAAAGTTCCCCCTGTTTAGTAAAATTGAAGTTAATGGGCAGAATGAAAGCCCTCTATTCTCTTACCTGAAGGCAAGTTATTAACTTTCAGAAAGAGTTCCACCACCCTAGGCACTATACGCTTTTTTTAAAATCTCAGGGCAGACACTGCATGAAACTACAGGGTCAAAATGGGGTGACCAAAGTTGTTCCTGAACCCTTATCCAGAGTTCCAACCTTAAACCAACATTCTCCCCATTACCTTTATTTAAAACTGACAAATAATGCAAATATTATTAGCACCAGCATTTCCATGAACGAGGAAAACCTCTGTGTCATATTAGGTCTTTCCAACGAGAGTAATAAGCCACAAGCAGAACCTGAATATAAGCATTCACGAGGAACCGCCTTCAATTCAGAATTTCTTGCAGGACTCTTTGCCTTCCACGAACACAGTCATCGGGGACATCAAGAAACTGTTCTGGTCTCCCATTAGAGTCAATGACATCCGATGGAACTTTGAGAAGTTCCTCATCACGCCGGATGGGGTGCCATACAAACGGTATTTAAGGTTGTCAGCCTGAAGTACATAACAATACAGTAAAATACACACTTATGTTGATAAACTAGCCTACATCTTTTTATTTTGCAGCTACGACATCCACTGTCCATTCGAAGAGGTGGTACGAGACATAGCAGCGTTGTTGTAGAAGAATCCTCTATCGATTAACCACCAGGAAAGAATATAAGTGTGTGTGTTTGAACCAGTAGCAGGGCAGTGTGACGACCCCTCAGTAAAGGCACTGCGGCAGCTGAGTTGGGTTTGATGGGTCCTGGGAGTAACTCTGAGTTTAGGTGTGTTCATTCAGAGGTACTAGCTCCTACCCAGCCCTAACGCTGAGATCGCTCACACATGCTTCCCCTGTTTTCCGTGGATAGTTACAAAGCTAATGGAGACCGCAGTAGTAAAGGCGCTATTTATCCCTGTGCGGGATGCGTCAGAGAGTTGCGTATTATGTGTTGATAAACAGGTTTCGCGACACATAAATCATACCAAATGGGAAAACAATAATGACACTCTTATTATATTTTTATATCCATAAACACATCTAAAGAGTAAGATTAGCTTAATGCTACAAGAAACTAAAATATTTTAATAAAGTCATGCCGGAATATACGCAATTTCGTGGTAGCTAACTACATTAATTAAAAGAAACCAGTGCAGAAATCTTATAATCTTTTATTACTAGAATTACTAGTAAATACATCAGGTCTGTCGAATACATCCTTGTTGCGTTCCCTGACTCCAGTCTTACGCGATTCCTGAATTATCTCACATAATGTCAGATGAACTCACTTCAACATGGAAATTAGAATAAAAACAAAGGAACTGCGAACGCCTGTAATGTCGCATATTTATGATCACTTTGAAGGGGCGGTACATTCCGGCTAATGCACATTTCAGCAAAAAGTCAATCCTCAAATTAATAGTAACCTAGAATACGTTTAATGATCGACAACCGTTTGAAATCGTCGAATTTCAAGATTTTTAAAGATTTTGGATTAGGGTTAGAGACATAAAATAGCAATAGAACACGTAAGTGGAAGTTTTTTTAAGAAGTAAAAGAAGCCATGATTTTACGAGCAGCTCTGAAAGCATCCATTAAGCGCTAGATGTAACAAGCTGTGTAAACATGAGCTTGACACTAGATGTCAGTGTTTAGTAATAAATTGTAAAGAGTTTTGTTTAGATTATTGTGGAAACGGGGTTTGTCACAAAAGATTTGAGTTTAAGGCCAAGTTAGACTGTTATACCCACCTATAGGGATTGAGTAAGGACCCTTTAAGAACCGAGTCATACGATGAAGTTAAACCGTAACACAAATGGAACTTTTCTGCATTTAGGTCCATGCGTAATTTAATATTGAAATAAAAGGTTTGTTCTCACAATGGCTTCGTTTTTGCTTCAGGTCTGACAGTTGCTTTTTAAGCCCATGAGTTTAACATAATTTGTGTTACTTGAGCGAAATTAAAGGTGCAATGGACTCTGCATGGATTAAACCAAGTAGACTAACTTGGACAAACTCTTAATCTAAAACTATGCATTGTGGTTATGTGCCGTTTGTATTAACATTAAGCTGTGTCCTCTTGACCCTTGTAGCAAGCTTAATACGTCTTTCTGACAATTTGACAATACTGGACTTTGCATAGGTGCCAGCGGCCGCAGTTCCATGAGCATATATGGAACTAAGCCCCGCGTCTTTGTGCAGTATATTGAATATACTGCTTTCACACAGTGTGCTGAGTGTTGCTGGCAGTGGTGTTGCCCTCAAAAGCTGTCCTGGGTGAGACAGAGAGAGTGGTATAGCCATACGCACTCCAGATATGAAAGTGACTGATATCACTGATATGAAGGTTACTGATATCACTGACCTGTGAGAAATGTGACTCATGTTGGCTGTTACAGTGGCTGCTGAGTACATAATATCATATCATAGATGCATGACTTGCTTGTGATTAGTCTAAAATGTCTTCAGTTTTCACATGTGAAAACATTCAGTTCATACTTTAAAATGTCTTCAGGTCATACTTGGTAAAATCTGACGTTATCCACATATATACTCAGGTCCAACTTTATTAGGTGCACAAACTCATTAAATGCAATTAGCCTGATACTCCAAACAGTAAATTACTGCAAGGTAGTAATGGATTGCTGTTATGGTTAAGACTTGTTCTACATATAGTGTTTCCAGTATCTGAGAAACACATGTACCTCATTTCTTTACATACTACAGCCTCTAGATTTTACAGAGAATGATATGGGCAAAAAGACCTTGCTAACAAGACTAACAAGAGGTCAGATGAGAATGGCCAGACTCATTAGAGCTAACAGAGAGGCCATGGATGTTGAACATGTCAATGACAGTTATGCTTGTTAATACCAGCTGAGCATCATCTGAAGTGTTGTCAATCACGCACATTCCTTTTGCTATGGCTTAGTCTAGGCACAGGCCACAGCAATGAGAAAACACTGTTTATTCATTGATTGTATTAAGTAGTGGGACAGGCATCAGGGTCTGACCAGGCCCCAAAACACACAGCTATAAATCGAAGCTTCTTGCAAGTAAAACAAATACAGGCACACTTTTTAAAAAAAAAAAAAGTCCAGGTGAACAAGCACGGAAGACGTGAGTTCTTCACCCCCACGTCCCCCTATTGAACACTGTTTATACATACTGTTTGTATTTACAGAGTATTTAACCAAAAAGGTCAAACCCAGTAAAAAAAAAAAAGACACTGATGCACTGCAAATGGGTTGCACAAGCAACAAGTGAGACAGCGATCTGTAGGTACAGAGAGTTGGCGCAACGTTATACTGATGAGAGACAGGAAGCAGCCAATCACGAACAAGAAGCAATGAGTGACAGTTGAGATGCAGCTAACGAGGGACATGAGGTGGGAGCAACACATAAAGAACTGGAAAGGGTAGATCGGCTGGGTTTGGAACAGGCTTTAATACACATGCAAAACACTGGCAAATGAAATTAATATTTATTTCTGGCATCATAACATTTTATGGCCACAGTCTTTTTCTGATGGACATTTACAACAGTTGGAAGTGTTGGAAATGAAGCACATATCACCTCATGCTGCTTCCACAAACATGACAGAGACAGTGGTGTTGCTCCTAAAGACAGCAGATCCCCAGATCTCCGTCCCCAGATCACAGTCCAGTGGAGCAAATTTGGGATGAGGGGAGAAGGGAAGCCTGGCAGGATCTGTTTGGCTGTAAAGCCTGGAGGTTTTTGCTGTCAGTATCAGGAGAACATTCAACCCCCCCACCTGGCCATTGAGTGTACAAAAGATTTTGTGAAAACAACTAACCAGAAAGATGAATGAATAATTGACTAATCTATGATTTATGACACAGAGACATGCTGCCATTTTGTTTGCATCATTCTTGTGCATGTAGCCTAATTAGAAATTGTGTTCATTTTCATAGGTCATTAGCTCACAGTTCGTTTACTGTCAAACAAGGAAGCCTTCTGAATAATTTTTGGCTATGCTAAAACGTGCCACTATTTCACATCCATAGTTTATAATAGTGTGTCTTTTGTGTGCTGAATTTTGTAGTACAATTCATGTAATATTTATAAAATGCTTCGTATTTGTGTTTCAGTAATAGTCTCTGTTTCAGTTGAGACATGAAAGGACGAGCTTCCTGGATGCTGATAGCCTGGTCCTGGACCAGTTTTTTATTATGTTCACTGCTAATGGTAACCACCTCTACCCAGGAACGTGTTCCCATGGATGTACACACAACAATTTAAACCTCTGTGTCCTCGCTTGGCACTCAATGGGGTTAAACGCACACAGCCAAAGTCATCCATCATCGGCAGAACATTCTGCATTACCATTGATCTACATGGACAATAAGAATAACATGCTTTTATTGTTCTATCCCCACAAGCTGTTTTTGCTCCAGTGATTGAGTGCTCAGCTCCATCTCTTCAGACATGCTCACCCTGGCCTCTTTTGTCTTCCTGTCAATAACGTGGCACTTGTCCAAATTGTGGATCAAAAACCTTCTGGTTCTCCAACACTGTGGCATTATCTGGTTCTCCCGCTGCCTCTACAGGTCTTTCTCTGGTTGGTGCTTTTTTTCTTTCTTTCTTTCTTGGAAGAGCTTGTAGGAAATATCACATCAAACCTTGGGGAGAGCACAGGCTGGATCGTATTTAATGGTTTCATTCGTGGATGTCTAACTTTGTTTGGGCGTGCGAGGGGGACGTGTGTGCGGTACTGCTGTTGGAGCGAGGGGGTGGGGAGGTGGGGGGCGGCAAACAGCTCCCCTCCAGGGGGATGCTCCATCTGCTGTTCCTGGAGCTCTGTTGTACTCCACCTGTCCTTATTTCCACTTTACCTGCTAGGAGGAGATGATAAAGTAATGTTCATGCAGAGTTGTGCATTCATATTGTACATAACAGTTCTTGGAAGGAAAATTGTTTTGGCAGATTTCTTAGTTTGGCTTCAGAAAGTTTTGGCCATTCGTATTTAGCAACAGACATGTATAACAGAATGCAGATGATGTTCTCATTAGCCTAATTTTGAACGTGACTGTTAATGCATAAAGTATATTTATTACAATATTAAACTGACACTTATTAAAATAGTACAGGTTATGTTACTATTTTAAAGAAATGAAAAATAACTAAGTAGACAAAAATCAGATCAGTTATGTCGATGTCTTTTTATATAACTTCAAAACTTTAGCTCAACAGAATGAGGGCATTCGGAATGTGTTCAGATACAAGAACGCAATCCCATAATGACCTGAAAGAACATAGCATTTAAAGTATGGGTGTATTTACATTCTTGAGATTTGGAAAAAAAACACTTTTCATGGTCTCTGGTTAAGTGTGTGTGTGTGTGTGTGTGTGTGTGTTTTCCTGGAAAGTGTATTCTTTTACAAAAAATTCAGCGTCTAAGGAATTGTATTAGGAACATTGTTATATGCCAGGGGTACCATCTCCCTCTGCTCCAAGTGACCAGGGGGTACGAAGCAGCAACCCTTTGAGCTAGTAAAGAACTTCTAACCAGACGACCATTACATCACTCTTTACTAAACAGAGCAAAATTAGGCCTGGCACGAGGAAATAGGCTCCCACGTCAGTGCAGGGAGACAGCCAGCAGGCAGGGGCTGTGCTACAGGGACACTCTGCCTCTCCCCCGAGTCCTGCTCATGCACCATTTGTCTTCTGTCAGCTTGAATCTGCCCGTGATTTTTCATCTACACAACACATTAGTGTCCAGTGGCAACCAGAGAGGTTCGACGTCAGCTCCACTTCAGGCCAGCCATAAATAACGTCGCATCTCGGTCCGTAAATAAACGCCCCAAAACGAGAGCTGCGATTCAGTCGGATCACTCACAGACGGCTCTATTACGGCACGAGCCTCCTGCTTGAGTCTCTATGAAATCGAGTCGAGTCACTTTGGCTTGAGTTATTGTTGCAGTAAATGCTGCGATTGGATTTGACCTGAAGTTATAAGGGACACACTTGATTATTGAAGTAAGCTATTTTCGTTGCAGGTCTGACTCTGAATGGTTATTTTATTAAATCACAGATTTCAGTAGTTTTGTTTTACCGGAACACAAGTAAATTTAGCTTTCAAAATTTTTTTTTTAGCTTTCAAAAAGTTTTCAAAATACATTTTTGTTTCTAAAAATTAAACAGTTTCAAATTCTTTTTTTCATTCCCTCCCCTCTCTTCAGTCTTTTATTTTCTTTGTCTTTCTGTCTATTTTTTTTCTTAATTCTAACCCCTAAAAGCTGGACAAAAAAACATTGTCAATCAAAAAAAATTGTTTTTATTGTCAATCAGTTAATGAAACACAAATCTTACATTTCTTCCAGAATTGTTTTGACTGCCTCTTCTTTGTTTACAGGAAATACTTGTATGTACCAGAATGTACCACAACATTTACATCCATGCAGTGAAAAAGTTATAAATATATTTTTATTTTTGTCGAACTACAAATTTTTAATTTTTGAAAATAAATTGCATGGCTGAGTTTTGTTTCTGTGCTTGTTTTAGACTAATCCGACTGCAGTAATCAGACTGATCAGACACCAGTGCAGAAGAGACAGAGGGGCTCCACTGATGCTCCAGATTCCTGTTTCATTTTCATATTTCTAATTAAGCAACTTTCTGGAGCGTGTTGCTAGGATGGCCTTGCTTCTATTCTGTGACTGTTTGATGCGTTTTATCTCTGAGCACCATTCACTCATAGCTGGATGGGATTGGGCTAGCTTCTGGACACCAGAGAGGCAGAACTAATGATGACATTAGTCCGGCTTTGTGTGCTGGTCCACCGGATATGGATTAACCAAGCAAGACGTAATCTCGTATTTAATATTATGCACGAATAAACACGTGATGTTCTTTTTTTTGTTGTTTAGTTTTGATCATGAAGAGGTTTTTTTTCTTAAAAGGACATTTCTAGGGTGAAGGTGTAGCACAAGAACTGTGGAGAGGAGCCATTTTGTAAAGGTGTAGTTCCTTCTTTCATTCTTTGTGTCTTCTTTTGGTGTAAGGCTTTATACAGGTAATGTTACTATTTTAAAGAAATGAAAAACTACTAAGCAGGCTTTTTCTGTGTCTTGTACATTTATAATCTACCATCCACCAGGTATTTCTGCAGCTCTCCCTTGCATCGTTTCATATAAAATGCAATTAAAAACTATTTCAGTTAGTTTATTGAAGGCCTCCCCCACCCCTTGTTCTTTTTCCAGAACTACATAGTAATGAACATCTTCCAGCAACCTCCATGAATTGTTTTTCATAATTAAAGCAACTTTTTATGTTTTAACCAACTTGTGAAGGACATGTTAAGGGCTGGCTGGACAGGAAGTGCCTGGGCCACGTGAGCTTGCTCCCCACAGCCCGGCCCGGGTGAGCTGCCTGCCAGACTCATGCAAGACTCAGGGTCAGCTGCCCTTGTTACTCAGACGTCCCGCAGTGGGGCTCTGAATGGGGGAAGCAGTGTCCTGACTCTGAGAAACTGTTATAAAAGTCAGTTTCTAGGTGGTGAGACTAAAGTAAGTCATTGACAAACTGGATAAAAAAGTAACCTGTTACATGCATGTCACAGAACGCCCAGGATTCTTGTGTTGTTTTATTGTTTTTAATTATTGTTTGTGGTGGTGGGTTAGGAATACATGTGGATGGATCTAACTCGCTTTCACACTGGTAACCGCTCATACAGGATTAAATTCAGTGGGTGGTGAATAAATACTCTGAACGTATAGCTGGAAATCTAACAGCTAGTGTGACGAAACGGGATTCTGTACTACTTTGTATTATATGTTTAATGAAAACACACCTTTTTGTTGTATACATTTGAATCATAAGTATACGACATTATAAGTGATTTAAGATTATTATTATAAATTATATATAAATAATTAACGATTTAAGAAGAAAAATCTTAAGTATGAATTTATTTGAAGTCTGAAAGACAACTTGTTTATGTAAAGGAGCCAGAGATGTCTGGTAGAAACATTTATATCTCATTGAAATTTTAATCACATTCTAAGGCCATATAAATCCTGTTTTTAATCCAGCAGACTTCCACTTGAGTTAAGGATGTTCAAACTGTGTGAACAATCACTTGAATTAAAGATATTTTAAAGGCTGAAGCGGTTTAGCCTGTTTGCTGATTTATCCCTTTCATTTCTCCACTTCAGCTGTCAAGAGATTAGTGTCCTACAGATGCCAGCCACTTCTGTTAATTCCCGTTTGTCTTTTTTCCTTCTCTGGCTCTGTTTCTGATGCTCATGTGAAGACCTTGTCTGCTATGTCAGTGCAAGAAGGGTAGGTTTCCTCTGACTAAAGCTCATTTGCTTAAGGCTGGGTTTGTAGTGCTCAGATCAGTATCAGGTAGTGTAAACACCTATGTAGTAGATGATGAGGAGTCTTCATGGGTCAGTAAACTTACAAAATTTGCAGAGTCACCTTGCAACTCTGCCCTTTTCAGATTCAGTATAATTCAGGAAATTTTTATGATTATTTTTTTTTTTCGGATTGGTCCAATCAAAATGAAACATTGTTGGAGTGTTAGAATGTTTTTGGTTGAATGACCTGCTTAAGTGAATGCTTCTTTTGAGTGTTAGAAGGTACTTTTGGTAACTAGAATAAGAACTCAACTGGATGTTTGTTGTACTGGGTGAATTTGATTAGCTAGAACTTTAACCCAGGCAGAAAAACTGATTAAATGAATGACGTAATAATGGCTTAAACAAATAGATTAAATGAATTACTTAATAAATCCCGTGTATTGTTTTAACCAATATATGATCATTACGTTCATAATACATTTAAATAAGTAATAATAGGAAAAAAGGAATTTGCATATTTTGTGAAAATGAACTGGATGTGAGAAGCTCTCAGCAGTGTCAGTATTGTGTATTCTCTTGTGTTTTTATACTGTACATCTTGCGCAAGGCTGGCATTTGAGTGCCAAACTGAGCCTTTCCAAAATTAGACTGTTTTTTTTTGTGTTTGGATATTATTTCAATTAGTTCAATTGTGTTTGGATATTATTTCTCTCAGTTTTACATAGTGTAAAGATGTTTTACTTTTAGCATGGAATGTTGGGGTGATGTTTTATTGCACTCCATACAAAAGCCACATGCTTTATAAAGTGAGATCATAGAGACAGTAACACCATTAAGACAAACAACCAAACAAACAAAATACAATAAATGCAATAGGAGTACAAGCGGATAAAACATACAGTACAGAACTGGAACACTAGGGTTACTCAAATATCTGTTTAAAATTTTAAACAGGAACTGCGAACCTCATAGATGCAGGCAAAGCATAATTTAGGATCAATACTCTCAGGGGATTTTAATAAAGGAGTAATATGAGAGTAATATTGGAGTGTGTATTTGTCATGAGTGGTCTTGCTTCTGCATTTTGAATCACTTGTAGGCAGTTCAGAGCAGATCTGCTAAGTGAAGAAGAAAGAACATTCTGATTAATGCGAGGAGAAATAAAAGCACATATCAACATCTCAAACTCTATACTTGAGATTGTAGATCTCATCTCGCTAATATTACGTAAATTAAAAAAGCAAAATGTAGTCAAATGTTATATATGAGTGTCAAAAGACAAAGACTGATCTAAATTACGTAGAATAGAGTTGGCAGTAGAGGAGAAAAGACCAAGACTTTGTTTAATCAAAGGATCAACCTTGTCTCGAGTGATAATGTCTTATTGTTAGTCCTATCGGTTTTTGAATGCAAAAAATTATCCATTGTCCCTAATGGCTTCCAAATGCAATATTAAAACATGTCCCAAGAGCAATACACTTAAAGAAAAAAAAAAACACAGGTCCCAATACTCAACCCTATGGAACACCACAGGACAATGGAGGGGACTCAGGCATAAAACCAATTTGGCACAAAACTTCTGCCAAAAAGATAAGATCTAAACAAATTTAATGCTATACCAGATATATATCACCCCTCCCCTTGCATCTTAATTAGAATATTATGATCTGCCGTGTCAAACATTGACTAAGATCAAGTAATACTAACAGAACAATCACCCTTATCTAGAGACATACGAATATCTTTCGAGACAGTGCAGTCTCAGTAGAGTGTCAATTCCCCAAACCAGACTGGAACTTGTCATACATATTACGCCTATCCAAAGCATTCAAATGTTATTTAGAGACTACCGTCTCTACAATCTGTGATGATAATGGAAGTTTAAATATAGGTCTGTAATGTTTAAGACCAGCAAGGTCAAGATTAGCTATTAAAGTCATCAACATAGAAACATGTAAAAGGAGATGATCATACAATAATACAAATTACTGTATATTGAATACGATATTTTTTAAGAAGAAATTAGTCTGGCAAAGAGTCTCAGGCTTCTTTTACTAATACATTAAAGGAAGACTGATTAGATGGAAATGATACACCTTGAGTGCAGAAGCTTTCCAAAGTCACTCAATCCTACATTTCCGTCTAAGTGAATATTATTTGTCAACCACAAGGTTACGGGGGGCTCTGTTCCTCACCTTTAGAGGTGCCCCTTTCTCTGCTCATTAAAAGGTTTCATAACAATCTAAACATCCTTAAAATTGATAATTAAATAAAATAAAAGCTAAAAAAAAGCTATTTTACATCAAAGCACAAATTGGTGGATCAGCTACAAACAGATTCATCATCCATGTGTAATTTCATGAGTACAAAGAAAATACACAATAAAAATGATTACTCTCTATATACAACACAAATTATTACTTTCTTAAGAGATACTGTATAAAGCAATATGTACTGTTTATTTATTGTGCCGTTGATTAATGTTTTGTTGTGTGTGTGTGTACGTGCGTGTATGTGTGTGTGTGTGAACGGCTGGCTAATTTTCTGCAGGTTAATGATGAACTGATGTTGCTTTAATTAGGTCCAGCCGTTCGGGCTGCACTCCCTGAAGAATTCAATCTCTTTTCTTAATTCTTACTAAATGAGACTTTCATTAAAAAGCACTTTTTTCCTCAAGCAACTGTGCCATAATGTGTATATGGAATTTAATCTCTGGCCAGTATATGTTGTGAACTGTTGCTTGGTGATGTGATTTGTTTTTGTTTGTTTGTATATCCCCTTTCATATAAATGTGCCCTGAGTTAGGCAATACCCACACACACACACACACACACACACACACACACACACACACACACACCAATGGGTGACGGTTCCTGCTATTCCCGTTAGTTCACACACAGCAGAGCATGATGTGTGGGATTGTTCAGCAGTCAACCAAACAGGAATGAAGTCTGTCAACAAATAATACTACAGCATCTGTCTCCTCGTGTCTGTGTGTGTGTGTGTGTGTGTGTGTGTGTGTGTGTGTGGACAGGTGGGTGCGTATGTGTATCATTCTCAGTGTTAGTGTGTGGTCTCATCACTTGCTTGCTGGTTGTTTGTGAAGCGAGTGTGTGGAGTTGGGGACCCTGTGTTGACGTGAGCAGGGGTAAAACCTTCTGAGCTCAGCACAGCACACTCCTGTTACCTCCACTCATCCACTGAGCACAGCACTCTTCTGTTACCTCCACTCAGCACAGCACACTTCTGTTACCTCCACTCAGCACAGCACACTTCTGTTACCTCCACTCAGCACAGTACACTTCTGTTACCTCCACTCATCCACTCAGCACAGCACTCTTCTGTTACTTCCACTCAGCACAGCACTCTTCTGTTACCTCCACTCAGCACAGCACACTTCTGTTACCTCCACTCAGCACAGCACACTTCTGTTACCTCCACTCAGCACAGTACACTTCTGTTACCTCCACTCATCCACTCAGCACAGCACTCTTCTGTTACTTCCACTCAGCACAGCACTCTTCTGTTACCTCCACTCAGCACAGCACACTTCTGTTACCTCCACTCAGCACAGCACAC
>JAOXYF010000012.1:11862421-11876168 GCA_028565775.1 Sternarchorhynchus goeldii | reverse complement strand
CAACATAATCTTGTACAAATATGTGTTCCATTCGATCTGTTCATGCAACTGTAGATTCCTTCCAGTCATTTTTATTTGAAGTGATAAAAGCAAATATTTGCTCCCTAAGTTATTCCCTTTCCCAAATCTATCAGTGTTTTTTGTGATGTCACTTTTACCTCCTCCCTCAGGAAGGGCATATATGAGTATTTTGTGAGGTTTGCTTAGGTCTGCCTTCAAGATACAGTTTTTTACAGTCTGTGATGGAGTTTAGTTTAACTCCATTATGGTTTATAATCATACTAGTCATTACGTTTTCATCTTACATGTTAGAATATGAAATGCAATGCAAAATATTTAAATATTTAAGGATATAAACGCAACTTTAACCACTAAAATCTCTCCAACATAAAATGTGCAGAGTTACAAGAAATTCATCAAATGACTGTATAGCAAGGTTGCTCATTATTTCAGTATTTGGTGTAGACTATAATATTTAACCAAATGATTGTTATCGGCTTTTGAGCAAAACATGAATTGGTTGTTTTACTAATAAATGTGATAAATGTTGCGCTTGAGTTCTGAGTGGATCTGAGCGTCACGGTGGGGCTTCACCGCCTGTCTCCTTGTGCACTCTCCTCATGTCCGTCTGGCAGGGGGTCTGTGCTGGGTATACTCACGGACTGTGTTAGGTGTTCTCTGTTAGTGGAGACCAACTCATCACAAAGACTCCAATGTAAGGTTTCTTTAGTAAAAAACTCCAGTAAAGTACTAATAATCAATGGTAATGTAAGAAAACGTAACAGCAACAATAGTAATATTGTACTGTCTCAGGAAAATGCAAAAGTAATTTTGTTTTTTAAATAAACAAGCTATTTTTTAAGCACAACACTTTTTTTGGGAAAGGCTACCTGAAAAGCACATACTCAACATGAACACAGTGGTGACTAATAACATACCAGTAATGTCAGTGATACACCAATAATAGCAATAACTCACACCAATAATGCGAATGACACCAATAATACACCAATAACACCAATGACACTAATAAATACCCAGTAACACCAATAATACACCAACAACACCGATAACCTCAATAACACTAATAACAGCAATAGCCCCAATAACACTAATAACACCAGTAACCCCAATAACCCCAATAACACTAATAACTCCAATAACACTAATAACACTAATAACACCAATAACACTAAAAACACTAATAACTCCAATAACCCCAATAACTCCAATAACCCCAATGACACCAATAACCCCAATAACACCAATAACTCCAATAACTCCAATAACCCCAGTAACACTAATAACACCAATAACCCCAATAACCCCAATAACTCCAATAACCCCAATAACCCCAATAACCCCAATAACTAAAAACATAACTTATAACACACTAATAACTACTAACTAATAATGCACTAATAAGACCAATTAACACACCAAAAACATAACTAAGAACACACCAATTACTAAAACAAAAATGACGAGGACCAAAACCGAACACATACGAACAACTCAAATATTTGTTAAAATATGACCAAATAAATAAATAAATTAATAAATTCATTAATGGAAGTGGAGAAGTGCATCTTGCGAACTGTCACTGTGTGGATGCTGCAGTAACATCAGAACTGGTGATTCAGGATAACTGCTGTATAATTGTTAATGGCTTTCATTTTTAAGACTATGACAGCATTTTTGTTTGCAGCACTTCTTTTGCTTATGGTTGCTGAGCACATGAAGGTCATGTTAACATTACGCATAGGTTTGTATTTAAGATTAGATAAACATAGTTACTCAAGAATTAGTGTTTTTGTGTATACATCCATGTGAAGGGGGGAAATGAGTGTGTTCTCAGGGTGCCAGTTAAACATTTTCATGCTGGATTTGAGGTTATGTGTGGGTTTGCGCAGGGTTTTAAAGAACTAGATCTTATTAATAAAAAGGACACCCCAAAGCACTAGGTGCACCTTAAGACCCCTTATCTCCCATGCATGTAAAATCCTTTCCCTGAGCGTGTGTGCATGCATGTGTGTGAGTGAAACACTGTATTACTCACCTCTGAGTTGATAGTTGATGTGCAGGCCCTCCCTGGGACTCTCCCATAGAAAAAAAAAAGGTTCGGTGTGTATGTACATGTATGTGTGTGGTTAGTGACCCTTAAGGCAATAGTTTGAGTAGAACTTTGAATGCTTTCTAAACTGGTAAAATTATCTTAGAGAAAACAGGTCAGTTTAGTGTGCGTAAGAGAAGGGCAGTAATGGAAACTGCTCACAGTGAAGGTTGTCTATAACTATAAAAAGATTACTGAAAGAACTGTGAAAAGTGAAAGAGAAGTGGAGATGAATGAACAATGTGATCTTAGTAAAAATGCAAGTGAGACAGATGTTGGATTCATGTGAGTAAAGTCAGAAGAAAAGTTACTGATGCGATACTTGACACTAACCATAAATCTAACCGGTCGTGACTTCTTATGAAATGGGTCATGTCAATTACTGTGAAATTGAGAAATCATGTTGCACTGGAAGAATTTCACAGTTGAGTAAAATGTTTCTATTTGTGACTATAGTTTATTTAAAAGAGGATGTTTTGTAATGCACAACATAGTGAATTTAGAGTTTTTTACCTAATGTTTGCTTCGGTGTCCGGTCTCGCATACAGAATCAGCTGATGATCTGTGTGAGCAACTGTGTGGTTGAAGGTCTTTTGAGCAAAGAGTTTTGAGGGTATTATTGAGATGTAAAGAGTGTTTGGGTGTACTGAGAATAATTGCTTGGGTATAATTAGAGTACCGTTGTGTGTTGTGAGGACATATTTGGGGTGTACTATGAGTATTTGTGTTATGAAAATATTGTTGAAGCATATTGTGAAGGAATTGTTGAGGTGCTATGGAGAGATGGTAGTCTTGAGGAGTGTTGTGTTGTGAAGATATTATTGAGGTTCAGGTGTAATTAGGGGATTGTTGTGTGTTGTCATGGTAATGAGAGTACTGTGTGTGAGAAGAGATTGTGTATTTTGAAGGTATTGTAATGAGGGGGTTGTGTGTTGTGAGGCTCTTGTTAAGGTGGAATTAGGGGACTGTTGTGTTTTGTTGTTTTGTGAAGTTATTGTTGAGGGCTTATGAGGAGATTACTGTGAGGGAATTGCTGTGTGTTGCAAAGGTATAGTTGAGGTGTTATGAGGTATGTTATCAGTCTGGACCATGAGCAGTATAAGAGAGAACAACCTGCTTAAGCCCTTGAGTAAATGTCTGCACACGTAGTACTGACAATACCACATACCAGGCAACCTATATATAGTGACACCATAGCCCCCAGCTTTGTAGCTCTTTATGTTTTATAGCGTATATGTGTGTGGTGTGAGAACATGTGACTGAGAGAAAGAGAGAAAGAAATAGAGAAAAAGAGAGCAAATAAAGAGAGAGAGGGCGAGGATTTGCTCCAATGTGTATTTGTGTCTGAGAGATGGACTCTCTGACTTATAGTCAGGACTACGTATTTGGTTTGTGAGTGTGTGTGTGTGTGTGTGTGTGTGTGAGAGAGAGAGAGGGAGAGAGAGAGAGGTCTGTACTGGTCATGCTGCTGTCAGTATAGCTGTAGGTGGTTAGTCTAATTCTGTCTCTGGTGCTGTCAGAAGGAAGACAGGTCATAGTGAGGCCAAGCTTTGTGACATTGCATCATACCTGTGCAAGCTTGTACTTTTTGTTTCTTGGTAGAAGTGCATGTGTGCATGAATTTGTATTTGTGTGTGTGTGTGTGTGTGTGTGTGTGTGTTTTTGATTTAGATTCATGGCTTGCTCTACATTAACATAGATGGGTGTATGTTGCCTTTCTGGTGGAAAGTATAGCTGTGTGATATTAATTTCATCAGATAGACCAGCATACACCTGTAATTCAGCATCACTGCTACACAAACTTGTTCACAGTGGGAGCTTTTCTCATATGTGGGACTTTGACCTCTTATCTGATATGGTGGAATAGTGACCATTTCTAAGAATTAATAAAAAAATACATTTTTTTTAGGGACCACCTCGAACAGTATTTTCATGTTAACACATGATGACACAGGACAAATGCCTACGATGCACACAGTTTACCCAGCTAAAAGTCATCTGCCTGACCTCTGGGTTTCATGACTGGGTTTCGTCACTGACCTCTATGACTGTCCCTAAACAAAACTGCTTGCGTGTAAATTCAGCCCTCTGTTTTTCAGACGTCATGTTTACTCCTATGATCAGCTAACAATAACACTTTAAACATATAAGCTTCATTTGCGTTTTCTTGCATGTCAGCGTTTTTTTTGCATGATGGATTCTTTTGATGAGACATTTGTGCTCCAGGCCTGTGTGTGGGTCACATCAGTCAGAAAAGGTCTTAGTAGTGCATGGGGGTGGGGTCCTGCTGGCCTGGATGTGCCCACCTCAGCAAAACACTCCACTCTGGTCAAAACATTTCACTCTGTCTGACAAATAGGATTGACATGAATGAATGAATGAATGAATGAATGAATAAATTCACAGAATATAAATTCAGATAAATAAGTTGCAGCCCATGTTAGAGGGTCTGTTTGTGTGTGTGTGCGTGTGTGTGTGTGTGTGTGTGTGTGTGTGTGTGTGTATGTGTGTGTGCAGTTGTGTATACCTCATTTCAAGCACAATTAACTTGAAATGGAGTGCTGTAGGATCAATAGTCCCCAGTTGAGCCCCAGTCCCGTCCATGTCTCTAGAAATGGCACACATATGGTAATAGAAGCAACCTAACAGCCACACACACGATTTACCATCCCTGCTCTCAGATCTGCCTCAGTAACAACAGTGGGGCACCTCTGCAGGAACCGTATCCTGTTATTCTGGACGCTGTTAATCTGCAGAGGGAGGGCACTGCTTAAATCTAATGAAAGAGACTCTTGCAACTGTTTATGTTTTGGGATTTGTTGAGTGAGCAAACCCTGCTTTTGGTCTTGCCTGTAGGATATTCTCTCTCAAATAGATTTACAGAGTCAAATCACATTTAAACATCCATGATGATCTTAACAGAGAAAGCAGTGATTTGAGAGCATTTAATTTACTTTCTTTTATACGTTATCATCAGAAGGTGCTCTGTGTATAGTTATTCCCCGTATGCTCATATTATAAACTTCCCAACTTATCCGTTTTTGTTGGGAATTCATTCGAGTTTAGATTGAATGAGAAGGAGACACCTGGGAATGTGTTTTATTTCCACTCCTGGCTTATTTTCATATTTCCATGGCTGAAAAAACAGGGAGCCACAATCTCCACCATGTTGTGGAAAACTTCCACCATGTTGTACCGAACAAGGCCTCATGCAGCATATATAAGGGTTAAGAAACCTCTTCGAGCTTCAAGAGAAGCATTTGTGTTAGTGTACACGGAGCATGCATTTAGATGGGGTGGGTATGTGTTGTTAGTGTGTGTGTTTGTGTGTGTGTGTGTATATATATATGTGTGTGTTTCGGTTGGTGGGATGCTCACAGCCTTTCAAGTACTGAAATCTTAACTAGTGAAGCACTTAGCAGAACCCAGAAAGTGACAGGTGCTACTTTGGTTGACTACACTTTCCCATCTGGCTTCAGTTCCGTAACAAAAGCCCCTCCCCTTCCCATGATATTGTCACTAACAGCACACACACACTCACTCTTGCTCTCACTATACTGCCCACTTGTACTACTCTTGCATTTAAACTTTTGTCATTTTTTTTTTGGAGGATATTAAATATTTGTAGATTACTGCTTTAGTATTTATGCTGAATTCTATATCATACTTCTGTTCATACAGTTTGGAGTTTTGGATATTTCTTAACTGTTTGAAATGAGGCACTTTGCGTTTTGTATGTATTTTTATGCAAGCATGTACAACACACATGTGCACATTTCTGTATAAATCTAACACACCTGACAAAATCTGTAAACCTGACAATGATTTGGAGGGCACTGATGTAAACGCAGCTGAACAATAAGCCGTGTACTACAGGATGAACTGGAACACTTGTATACTCTGGACCAATAAGTCTTCAGGATTAATAGGTCTCCAATGGCTCTTTAAAAACACAGACACCATGGTAAATCATTTTCAAACTTGAGTAGCAGACAGAATGACTAGGAACAGCAGGGAACTTCAGTCTGGAACAACAGGATTGTTGAGACAGTTTGGAATGTAAAATCCCAAAACCTGATTTTAAACAGCAGGCAAGTAAATGTATTAGACAGGAAATATACTGTAGTTGTAACTAAATATTTTTTTTCTTTTTGCACTGATGCACATTTCTCTCAAGCTCTCTAATGATATCATTGAAATATACTATTTCTGGATCCAGGAGGCATAAATCAGAGCATCGTGCATAAGAACAGAACACAATACAAAGCAAACAAAGTAGGGCACACACAGAAGAGTCCGTTCTTCACTTTTCTGGGGAGGTGGTGGGTGGCATTTGAAAGCCTAGCATATGGACGACCACTGCCCAAAGGGTTAATACTGATGAAAATGCAAACAGAGTCTTCTATAAATAGATGACCGCACATGGAACCCAGGCTCTCTCTGCCACTGGCTCATTTCAGATTCAGCTAAAGTGTTTCACAGAGCAGAGTGGCCTAGCAGGGGGTAAATTAGACCTCCGAGTTGAATGATCAAACAATTACAAACTCAAGAATAAGGCTGGAAATAAGAAGACACAACAGCGTGGAATTTCTAAGTGCGAAGCACATTACAGCTTCCTCTCATTCTTTCAGTGCGAGCCTATATATGCAAATGAAATTCAGAATTACTCTAAAAAATGGAAAACTTTTAATTTAAACTTGTACCAGATTGGAACTTCAATTTAAAAAGCTTCAATTAGCCTTTTGATACCATATGGAATTGGTCCCTAAGTCATCAATGAGCACAATGTGGGTGCCATTCTGGGAGCCATCATTGACTTTACAATTTTTAGCTATTTGTTGCCATCTGCCTCAGTGAGTGAAAGTACACTCCTTTCCTCAATCTTTCAGGCCCTTTTTTTCCTGCTGGTATTTATTTTCTTTTCAATTAAAGAGTTTGAATGTGCGATGCTGAAATTGCTTTCCTTTTAATTAGCTCTTTTAGGGCACAGGTTTGTGAATGCAATTGTTACTTTCCCAATCTTGGCAGCAGTTTTCATTTTGATAAAGTGAGGATCCCAATTTCACTGCTGTGATTGAATGAAGTCTGGGGCCATTTTCACTCTTTGCCCTCATAAATGTGTTTTTTTTTCTCCCCTTTCAGTAATGATGGAATGATTCTCATGTGTGCTGCTTTCTCTCTCTCTCTCTCTCTCTCTCTCTCTCTCTCTCTCTCTGTCTCCTATCATTCATGATCTCCTCCTTAGTATGTGGGTGTTTGTAGTTTAGAATAACTTATATAACTTTTGATTTTTGTATTCTACAATGAACCAATTGTGTTTTCATCTTTCTCTGAAGAGTTAAAAAAAAGTGACCAAACTGGAACTTGGATGGTTTTGTGGAACTTGCATGTCATTGCACCATCTCCTTTTGGAGGACTAGGGCCAAACGGTCAGCATCGCCCCTGCTCACCACACTGACCACCATGAGCACTGACTGACTCGGCTTCTAGAATATTCTGGGCGGTTATCTGATACAATAGGTTGTATAATGCATGTATAAATACACTGTATTTCATCTTACTGTATGGAAACTGTCTAAGTTTAAATTTTGTATCTGACATCTAATGTTTCTGCTCCAAAATGGCCCAGGCAAAAGTGAGTAAAAAGTCTTGCCCCATTACTTGTAGGATGTGAAATTTGTGCCCCTTTTCCACACTCTTGAAAGTATCCTGACACATTTCTGCTGTGAACCCTCATGGGTAAGTATTACAGTCAGTTTCTGTATGTAAATTTTTGAACAGTTTTCTGAAATGTTCAGTGTACGATTTGTAACGATTTGTACGATTATTTGCTGTGGATAGCTGTACTAAAATAAAAGCCAAGGCTTGAAACATTTATCAAACAGCATATTTATCATATGAAACTGACAAAAACAACCCCAAAAGAGCAGGTCAAAACAATTAAAACATGGGTAACTCTGTTAAGATGAACGGACAGCCCGTTTACGAAAACAGCTGTGAAATAATGCAGTGATGTGTGATTAAACCAAAGAATATATGACCCTTTACCATAAGAACCCGAATGAGCAACTGACTGCAGTAAAACCTTCTCAGAGCCGCTGGAGCAGGAGGTTATTCTAGATAAACCCAGTGGGATTCTGACTATGCAGGTCATGTAGCAAGTGAAATGCTACTCAAGTCCAAGTCCACATGCGTTATCAAGCAGTGGGTGCTTCAGGACATGCTCTTGGCCTGATGAAGAAGAAGGGTTTGTGATCAGAGTTGCTTGGTTAATCCCTGCAGGTGTACAGATAGGCCAATTATAAATGACTTCTACCTCTTAGATGATTTTTTTTGGGGGGGAACTTGCGAATAGGGTGTGATGAATGAAGCAGGTGTCGTCTTGGGCACATGAGTGTAACTTTGATTTGAAAAGCACCGGGACAAGAATGAGAACGAGGTTGTTGCATTCAGTACAGGTGCCCTTCGAATATGTGCTGTCTTTAAAAAAAAAACCAAAAAAAACAAGACTTTGGTCATGCATTCAATGAAAAGAAAAAGACTGGTAGAGGTTGTAGAAAGGTGGTGGAGCCATGTTTGTCAAGCCAGTCGGCCACTCAGCACTATGGTTTAAAATATAGACTACTTGTAGTAATAGCTGTTTTCTGTTTATTTTGATAAAAATGTTCTCTGAGTTTTGATGTATGAACTCAAATATATTATTAATATAATGTATTATTGCTTATATTATTTTTGGATAAATGAAGACAACTTACAGAGGAAACACTAATATTTTCAGAGTACAGTTTCAAAACGTGGTGGGGATTAAATCATCCAACTTCATACAGTGGTGGTTACATGTCCCCCAGTGTCTCCGGTGTAAATGACAGTATTTGTTAGGTGCACAGATCCTGACTGACATCCACTTAAGCATCTCTGCTACATTCAGATTCTCGCATTTCACCTGTTCTGTCATTTTACTGTCACAAAACCTGCTGTTATGGATGTTCTTACTCATTCACTCAGGTTGGTTTCACTTACATTTAGCAAAATCACAGACAGAAGTGCAGTAGGTAGAGGACGTTGCCTTTAAGTGTGCTTCCCTTCCATGTTATTGTCTCTGAGTGTTTTATTCACTATTGTCTCTGAATGTCTGATGTCTATAATCGTCTCTTAATGTCTCTTCCCCTCTTACCCCCTCTGTTGAGGCCTCATGTCAGGCTGTGAGGAGCATAAGGAAAATTAGCCACACCTGAATGACAAGTCAGAGGCTCCCAGTGGGTCTGTGACTGGGGCACAAACTCCCTTTTAATAGACTTACACCTCATTTGGCTCCTAAAGCCGACTGAAGGGTCCCTGTGGGGTAGAGGAGCAGAGGCAGGGGTCTGTTCCCTCCCTCCGCTTGCAGTGAAAGATGGGAGCTTGATTAGACGGCCTTTTCGCATCCAGAAGGGTTCCAGCAGGGACAATGTGCTGTTCTCCCTTTTAAAAACAGTGGCTTTTTGTCCAAGCTGTCAGTGATAATGTGTGTCACAGTGAAGAACCGGGCTTGGGGGGAGGGGCAGAATGTGTTCAAAGAAGGACTGCTGTCGCTCACCTCTTCCAAAACAGGCCCCCTTGATGTAGTCTGAAATTATTGATCAAGCAATTACAATACAATAAATTGAATAATGCTCAGTCGAACTTCAGTTGAATTGCTTTTGTTCTGCATAAATCTGTGGAATCAGATGCCTGTAAACAGCTGAAGCTCCATTAGTGGTCATAAACAAGTTTTCAGCACTGTTTGTTTGTTTGTTTTGGCAAGAAGCTCAATTTGTATATTAAATATGACAACAAACCCCCAGTTAAATCATTACATTCTCTGCTTGCAAGCATTTTTACTTCTTTGGATATATAACCAAATGAAATAGGGGGGTGGGGGGGTGATCTCCTTGGAGTCATTGTTTTTTCTCCCACACATCTTTCCATGACATGCCTGACATTGATGCTTAATTATGTCTAAAGAGCCTCTACACAGTGCCTGTACTCCTGGGTTAATTCATCTGCATTGGTCCTCCCCCCTGGGTGTACAGTTTGCATTTTAAGTGGGGCCTGCTGCACAGATTTTCAGCAGTGGCTGAACTTCCTAAGTTGAAATGCTGTTGGGGTTAAGTGGTCCCTGGGCTCAAGACACCTATCTCTGCCCAAACGTGACAGCTGGGGACCCCACTGTTGCTATGGAGACCCCCCCCCCCTTAAGTTACTCAGACTGTTAGTTTGTGGACATGTGTGGAATTGTAGAATAAGAATCTCTTCCTCTGTATTGTTAAGAAACACATATGAAAAGTATTTTCTGTGCTCAGGTTTGTAAGTGCTCAGGGTGAGTTCACATGATGTTGATATTCTGTGTTGGTTGTGAGAAAAACAACATATATAGACTTTTAAACTTTTGACATATAAACGGAAACCTTACACAAAAAAACCTGAAACGCTGATAACCAAGCATAAAGTAATCATGAAGAATTTCTTAACAGTATTTATACAATGTGAACTCATTCAGTTTGACTGGGAGAGTTAGGTAAGCAAATAATTAGTTTTAAAATTGTGCATCATTTTTTCTTGATCAAAATGTTTTGCTTTATTTTTCACATATACTGTGTATCGTGAATGTCAGACTGTAGATATTGTCACACAAGATGCAATACTTGTATGATACTCATAGCTAATTTTACTTCCTATTCAAAATATTAGAATAGTAAACTCAGTAGTGTGAAGACTTTCCAAGTTAAAAGCTGTTGTCTTTACTGAAGGGTAAAATGTTTAAGAAGGTCACTGTGACATTGTGTTGGGCCGGTAAGATGCCGACATGTTGCTCACTCGGTGGGAGACTGACTACAGCTGCAGGTAGCGCAGTGATTCAGTCCAAGCCATGTCAGGCCTCAGACTCCCCACTCCGAGCCGTCAGAGACGGGCTTTGACCCCCATCTACCTCAAAACCCCTCCCACTCCTCCCCCGACAAAGCAACCCACAGGGGATCCGAGCCATGCTGGGGTCAGAGGTGGCCATCCGGGCTGTCTGGAGGACGTGTGTGGGCGCGTGTCGTGTTCAGGGTATGGGAACAGCCCACCTAGGCTTGCTGAGTCCCAGCCCAGCGGGTTCACATTAAGGGAAATTTGTTCCACAATATTGCTGCCTCCTGCTTCTCCGCCACGCTGGAGGCCTGCACAGAAGGTGGAGGCAGAGATTTGGGCGATGGCCAAACCCTGTGCGCCCGTCACTCGCTACTCGCCGAGCAACGAGAACAGGATCCCCGCTGGTCCTTTCTGCAGACTCCCTGCCTGTCCCAACAAATGCTAGAGCACGGAAAATAAACTTATCTCATTCGGATGACAACATGTTCCCTCAGGTTATGATGCGATGCCAGTTTTGGAGAATCAGGCGGGGTCAATTGCTCATTTTCCGGCGCAGGGAGGGCGTCTGTCGCTGGTAACGGCTGCCTCTCTGTGTGTGGCATGCTGGAATGGTTAATGTCTGTACTTTTCAACTTGGAGGCCTGTGATCATCTCTTCTGTATGTGCACATCTACCTCTATTTGCAATGTCAAAGTCTTCTATACAGCAGCAGTATCAGATAACATTGCTGAAAAAACAGACAGATTGAAATTGAACTCCCCGCTGGAATTACCTATTTTAACACAATGCTAATTTAACGTGAGTCTGTGCACTCTATGCACACAAACACACTTGTTCTATTAATTCCTTGCTTAAATTAATTAAATTCATTCAGCATGATTCAGTTCAGCGGTTCTTAACATTAACAATGACACTTTTCTTTGGTTGATGACAATGGTCATCTTTCCTTAATAAAAGTATGTTTTCTTTAGTATCATGTCACAAATCTTAGCATTATAGCATTGCTTCATTTTTTAGTTCATGATATAGTACACTATTTCACCATAACACGATTGTAAAACCCCAAGCACAAAAATAAAAAATTGTCTTTCGTATTAGAATCCCACTTTACCAGAAAGATGACCAAAACAATAATTTGGTAGACAGACTTAGTGATAGATTTTGTTTAAAGTGTCAAGTAAAGATGTCAAAATTTGTGCGTTTTGAGAATTGTGGTTATTGCTATCAGCACTGAGCAATTCAAGTGGTGGAAATATCAGAAGTGGGAAATGTCAGTGGTGTCTGACACTTTAAGATTTGATATTCTGTGTGTGTGGACATAAGGCTCTGCCTAACATGCCTTTGTTTTTACATTATAAAAACTTCCTGTGCAAACTAGGAATTAACATCACTTTCACCTGCATTACAGGTCCATTTATGGATCAACCCTAGCATCTTCAGACTGGAAAGTCTTATTTAATGACACTGTCTTGTCTTGACAATTAAATGGGCCTATGTAATATACAAAGTCTTACAAATAATTACATAGCATGTAAAATGAAGAGTTTTGCCATTAGAGAGAGAGAGAGAGAGAGAGAGAGAGAGAGAGAGAGGGAGATGGACAGAGAGAGAGAGAGAGAGAGAGAGAGAGTCCTGTTGTGCCTGTTGTTTGCTAGGTGTACGCATTCATGCCTTCTTAAAGGTGCTATTGTGCAAATAAAAGCAAATGTTTTTTTGGAGCAGAAAATGTCTTCTCTATCACTAAGGCTACAGTACATAGAGAGGATCTACTTTCCTCTCTATACAGTGGGAAAAAAAACGAGCCTGCAGTACATGTGGTTATACTGGATTTTCAGAATTTTGGTAATTGTGGCGAAGACGTACCATTAATGTAAGTGGAATATTACCGGAAGATGTTCTCTAGTTTTTCTCATCTCATTTCACCCATTCATAATGTCCTCCTAATAGACCTGTCCAATCACAGAGGACCTATTAACTAATGATCTGTTCTCATCTCAGAGACACTGTTAGAAAAGGGAGTAGGGGGGTGGGGACAAGTGCAAGTCTACTTCAAAAGAGCAGTCAAACCAAAAAAAAAGCAACCACAGGGAGTTCATTATACCCAAGTTAATTGTCTCTTGGGCCTCAGCTGCCCCCTTCCATGGGTAAACCATCAGAAGGGTTTAATTGTGTTATCACCTGTCCCTGAAGTTTCCAAGAATCAGACTCACTTCATTTAATTTAAGTGCCAAAAGATGAGGAAGAACTTGATGCTCCCTGCAGACCCTGCTACACACACACACACACACACACACACACACACACACACACGCGCGACTACATGACTAGACCTGATAGAGAGACAGACGGACAGTGTAAGATGGGACAATGCACCAATCACTCCACATTGTTTCAGTGAAACATCATTATCACATGTCTGTAAGCACTGCTCCTGGACCTGGTACATGGCAGAGCACTGCTGACAGAACTGTTAATATCTGTTAGGAATTTCTATACAGATTGGGTAAAGGGCGTGTGTGTTCTTACATTTCTATACAGATTGGGTAAAGGGCGTGTGTGTTCTTACATTTCTATACAGATTGGGTAAAGGGCGTGTGTGTTCTTACATTTCTATACAGATTGGGTAAAGGGCGTGTGTGTTCTTACATTTCTATACAGATTGGGTAAAGGGCGTGTGTGTTCTTACATTTCTATACAGATTGGGTAAAGGGCGTGTGTGTTCTTACATTTCTATACAGATTGGGTAAAGGGCGTGTGTGTTCT
>JAOXYF010000012.1:11810179-11820549 GCA_028565775.1 Sternarchorhynchus goeldii | reverse complement strand
TTGAGTATCTGAACCTTAATAACCTTAATATAATAATAACCTTAATAACCTTAATATCTGAACCTTAATAAGCTAGTGTTGATTATCTGAACCTTAATAACCTTAATATAATAATAACCTTAATAACCTTAATATCTGAACCTTAATAAGCCAGTGTTGAGTATCTGAACCTTAATAACCTTAATATAATAATAACCTTAATAACCTTAATATCTGAACCTTAATAAGCTAGTCTTGAGTATCTGAACCTTAATAACCTTAATATAATAATAACCTTAATAACCTTAATATCTGAACCTTAATAAGCTAGTGTTGAGTATCTGCGTGTGTACAATAGGTTAATTGGATTCTAGACTTATCTGAGTTTATTCATTGTTTCTTCTTGTTTTGCACATATTTACATGCAACAAAACAAAAACATTTACAAGACTAAGTATTTTTCATCTCATGGCCCACAGGCAATATTGATTCTCAAAATGTTTGGACTATAATTTCTTTTGCTCGCTGCCTTGTAGTGCTTGCGTTGCCATCGTCCTGTTCAAAAGTCAGAAATGTACCTATTAAAATGGCCGTGCTGCTATTGACGTCTGATGAAATGAGTGCTGTTAGTACCTTTAGCATGGAACTGCTGCCCCCAGGCCAGGGCTTCGGAGACAGTGCCCAACCACTGATCACATATCAATATTCATTTCTAGTTTCTTATTTTACACACACACACACACACACACACACACACACACACACACACACACACACACACACACATATGCACACACACACTTTGACCCCATGGCTGGTGGCGGCTGCATAAATCCAGGGGGTTTATTTGGGTTTTGTTATTCTTGTTATTGAATGAGTCATTTGGCAGGATGAATTAATGATTCAACCATAGCCGAAAATTCCCTGAAGAAGTATTCAAATTGTCTTACAATAACAACCAATAACACTGAGTCCCACTGGGGGACTGCACTGGTGTATTGTGGGCAGTGCAGGGAGTGGATGGTGAAGGAACAGACACTCCAGAGCAACAGGAACTAGCTATGTGTTAATAATGCATGCCAAAGTAAAGTGCTTAAAGCTAAAACATCCTCTCACTGTCAACAGCTCCAAGCTCGGTTTTCTACACACAGACACTCACACACACACACACACACACACACAGGAAGATAAACAAATAGAAAAAAAAACAACAAAGATTGTAAGTTTGCTCATTCTTCAAGCTTGTAAAACAAATGAACTTATACTTAAGACAAATATGCACAAATATGGACATCTTGAAAACTAAGTCATCGTTCACAAAGAAAAAACGGTTTTGTCTGAGGTTTCTTAATTAGGAAATCATTCTTTCTTTTCTCTCTTTCCCATTCTCCTTTTTTCTCTGACACACTCCAACTCTCTGTCTTTCACCTTATGTTGCAGTTTGGGGACTTTTGTTTTTTAGTGTTGGTTTCTCACACCGAAAAGAACAGAAAACCTGGGGAAAATCTTCTTAATTTTAGGGCAAGTCAAAATGTCAGTTTATGATAGTAGGAAGCAGATGCTAAAGTAGGTCAGAACTGGAATGTGTTGCCACTTTATTACACAGTGGTAAGAACATCTCCTGCAAGACAAATTGCTCTGGTTGCCCGTGGATTTGACATGGTGTGGGATTACAATGAAGCATTTTCACTTTTAATAACATAATCAGCAATCAGCAAGTGTACTTGTCTAAATTGTTTAAACAAATGAATGTTAAAACTCAAACATCTCTCTGCCATGCCTATCTGCCTTCCTCTGTCTTTCTCTTTCTGTCTCTCTCTCTCTTTCTGTCTTTCTCTTTCTGTCTCTCTCTCTCTTTCTGTCTTTCTCTTTCTCTCTCATCCTCTTACTTTCTTTTTGTGTGGGTGTAACAGGGCCTCCATGCATGAATGAACCAACAATTTTTTTTTTTATTAAAATAAAGACACAAGGACACAAAAGTGGAATTAAATTTGTTTTTCAATAGAGTTGGGAAGCTCTCTCAACCTTTTGAAGAATAACAGCTAATAAAAGAAACGCACAGTACCTTATATTCATATTTTAATTTTACTCATAATCAGACTTAGTTTCTCGTTCCTAAATAAGCAGCCCAAATTAAATTAAAATTCAGAAAACTTTAAAGAGACCCCTTTAATTATATTAATGTAGCCTTCATTTTGAATTTCTCATACATTTGCGTCAAAAGCTGCTTAAATGGGTCTTTTTAGGCAACCACGAGGCATGAAATGAATTTTTTTCAGACCTTTTCTTTTCTTGTCTGAGACGTCTATTCTGTGGCATCGGCTCATTAAAATGTAATGCAGAGGCTGCGTTTATGGAAGAGTGAATTTTAACCAAAGTTCAGCGCTGGCCCCTTGCGCGGTGTTCCTCTCTTTCCACACTTTTATTTATCGCCATATAGGTTTGGGTTGTTATCAATAACTCCTCGGTACTAGTTCATATCTTTCCACTGAAATCATAAATTCAAGCTTGGTATTTATTTATATATTTCCCGTATTTATATTTGTGTTTCAATTGAACATGTTTAGGTTGTATCTGACTAGTGGGAATTAAGTCTACTAAACACTAAACGTGTTACACAACTTGTTCATTCATTCATTCATTCATTCATTCATTCATTCGTACGTTTGTTCATTAGTAATACTGATAAACTGAGCAGATTTACTGCTAATGGTCTCCCCATGCTGCAGCGCTTTCAGTAGTTTATTTTTCTATAGAGTTTATTAACCTGTGCTTCCCCAGTCATTTCTGAGAGAGAAAAGAAGCACGTGAATGGTCCTTAAAAACAAAGCACACCTATACTGCGGCACAAACTGATATTGAGTGGTCTATGTGGGGCGGTATCCCGGTACGGGAGCTGCACCGCGCATTGATCGGTTTTCGTCGGACAGACGAGAATTCCGACGATCGCAGACCGAGATCTACCGCTTGCTGCCTAGGGAGTTGGAACTAACAGATTGAATTGCTCTCTCAAGACCACCATCGACGCGAAAGTCGGGCAAAACAGCTTGACCACGAGAATACACGTTTCCGGACATTGGTCTTCAGAACGAATAAACAACGTTATATTTGATTCAGAGAATTAAGAAATACCAAATTTCCCATTATTCATATCATACCTTCCTTAGCAACTGTGTGGGCATTTGTTCTCTTAGCATTTTCTTTTTGCTTGATGTTTGAACCGTGGCTGTCAAAATTGCAGGCTACATGGATACATACTGTTACATTTAAATTTAGATTTGATGCTAATTTCCCGTGTTTGCATATCAGTAACTCATAATTTGTTTTTTTTTCCACATGTACCACAGTAATCATTACTGGAATCTACCTCATGTGTGTCCATCCTCCTTACCTGTTTATGGACGAGACACTGGGAACAGTGTCATTATCGCAGATTCCCTCTGCTAGCAGCCGGTCTCGAATCTCCCAGGCGAACATTGTGGGATTCTGTCTCTTATAGTCCGCTATTTTATCCACTACTTTCGGCGTAGCGACCTTTGGCTTGGATCCCCCAATTACTCCAGGTTTTATACTCCCGGTTTCGTAGTACCTGCAGCAACAATAAGGAACGTGATATACATAACAGGCGGTAAACAAAAGCGTTACAAATGTATAAACAATGCCTCTTATTCTGATAATATTAATTGTCTTTTTCTATGGATTATTTATTCTAAGTTTCAGTAGACTTGAGGGGGAAAACTGTCGAATATAACTCTTCTTATTTATTAAGTTATTTATTAAGACACCTTCGTCCCATTAGAAGTGAACATTTTAAGGGGACCAGAATGTGATTCCTTAACCCATGGAAAAGAAATACTGTAAATAGACGCTTTACGTAGCAACAAATGTGTGCATGATCAAAGTCCAATTTATAGTCACTTACATTAATTAATGAGATGCAAAAATATACAAAACTCAGTTTGACATAGGGACTGCATTTCTGAATAGCAAACTTAACAAATATTCACTTGTCTTCGTGTCCTGCAGGAACGTCTTTTGCCACCAAATACGTACAATGTTCAGTGATATTTAGACTTTAAAAATGCGTACAGAATGAGTGAATCTTTCTTTCTTTATCTCTCTCTCTCTCTCTCTCTCTCTCTCTCTCTCTCTCTCTCTCTTTCTATTTCGCTCTCTTTCTCTCTCTCTCTCTCTCACCTGCCCAGAATCTTGCTGACGCAGCCGTGACTGACCCTCAGTTGTCTGGATATGTCACAGGGTCTCACCCCTTGATGCGCGAGCTCCACAATTCTCTGGCGCACAACGTCAGGTAGGGGTCTGCCATTCACAAACACCCCGCCTAGCTGGTTCACTCCCCCATGCCCTATAAGGGAGACAACAGCAGCACGAGATAACATAACATTACATCCAGGCCGCTCGATTTATCGGAGAGGTTTAATAGCCTTAAAAATGCATTCAAATGTATCAAATGTTTTATTCAACATAATTAAGCAATTCCATTACGAATTTACCACTATGTTTATCTCCCCTTTCATGTTAAGGATTTAATAAGAAAATAGCGGTTATTGCTTCAAAAATATTCGACACCACCATATATTTGGAGGTATAAGAAATTATTGTAAAATGTGGATAGCCTTCTGGTAGAGTCAAGACTAAAATAGATTTCATTAGCCGTCTTTAATTATTTATTATAAACAAACCTACACTTGTAATTATGTTAGGCGGCAGGTGTTTTGAATAAAATACTTAATTTAACCTCTTTTAACGTTATAAGTGCAGACACGATGTGTTCATATGCATCATTTTTACATTTTAAACCATGGAAAAATATTACAAAAAAACAGTCTTCGATGTTATTATTATATAATCGATTATCTTGCAGCTACACGAAACGCTTACTGGCTTATATATTTAACAATATTAAATACATTTGGGGGCGTTTTACATGTGTTTTTATGACATTCGAAAAAAAAATACCTTCATTATTTAAGACATTTCTTCCAACTTAAAGGCAACCGTATTCTGTGCACAATAGTGATGCCTGTTATTCTTCTTAGATGGGCTATTATATTACGTGCTTAATCATATTCCGCGCTCCCTAATTATAAATAATTAAAAGTTTTTGTTACTCGTGTTACGCATTACTAGAAAGAATTTGAGTTTCAATTAGAATTTTCAATACACGAAATAATAATGTTGAAAGAAGGATTGAGTCGGTATCATTTCAGCGAAATTAGCAGGACGGTTTTAACGTGGAAACAGTAAAACGATAATACATTTTCTGCCGTTTTGGCTTTATTGGATTGTTTTGTAAAACTGGTCCTCCTGTGTCTCTCATGCTGGTTTTGAATGACAAAAAATCTTCCTTTTCTTTAAGGCATTGGTACTGGACCTTTGTGATCCATTTTATTCCAGGGAAACCACAAAAACCATCGTTTTTACGTTTATCATCGTGTAACTGTATAAAGAACGTAGCCTCCTCCGTTACGTTATTCACCATAACTGTTCCTAAACCATTTCTAGATTCCGAATATCTGGATATATTTCACTATTGTTGTTGTTCAGTTAAACTCTGCTCTCCACTCGACCTTTTTATTTGCAATGGAGGAGATTGGGCATGACAAATAAAGAAGGCTTGTTTGAGCACAGTTCGTGTATATAAACTAAATCGGTTTTTAGATATGCACATATGAAATAATTGTCAATACTACAGATCAAAAACTCATATGCAACTTACGGTGCATCGCGGTGAAGGGGTCTGCTTTGCAGTGAATATCCATTGGATACCGAAGAAAAGACAGGTAATCAACTGAAGTCGCCGTCTCGCTTTCCTTGTGCAGATAAATTATGAGAAGAAACTGGAAGTTGTATTATAAAGAACCGAACTACGATTCCTTATGGGTCCAGCCGAGGAACGGTAAACTTCAGAAAGTTCCCTCTCGTGAAACTGTCCGCTCAGCGAAAATGGACGGAGGATTGGTCAGGTGTCAAACATGACCGAAGCTTGTTTTGTAAATTTATATCAAACCCAACCTGTTTATAAAACAGGCTTACGCTTAAACCTTTTCACCGTGCATATGGATGCCACAAAAATAAACGGTGTTCTCCCACATTGTCCCATCAAAGCTGCGTTATGTCCTAATTCCTGGTGGCCTTGGTCAGTCGGTGGCGGGGTATTTCAGATACGCTTGTAAATGAAAGTAGAACCGTGGACTCGCAAGGTTTCCTTTGGTTACCTTTCTCATTTGCTAACGAGATACGTATGGCTGAATCTGTGGGCCGGGTCTGAAGACCCAGGCCGGTAATGTAGGATTCTAAAAGCTGCAGCCCCCTCGTTTGCGCAGATCCCCTTTGCTTATATGGATGACTTCTCAGACAAAGGCAGTAGATTCCAACACTTTGTGATTCGCTAACGTAAAAACGAGCGGCTAAAATTAGGAGGGCCCTATGCCTGTCACTCCAAAGGGGGAGGGAGATACACTGCGAAGTCGCAGTTTTGAATAGAGTTTTGTAGATATGCAACGAGAAGGCAAACGAGTCATTTCCTTTTCTGCGCAAATATTCATGCAACTGGCAGGTATTCGTCAGGTTCTGTGAAATAATTCAACAGCACCAGAACAGAGCAGTCATGAGATATAAATGGTACCACAGTAATATATTCGAGTCGACAATAGAAGCAGTGGACACTGGAAATTACATGAAAAATTAGCTTTATTGGACTTGCGAGGTTCTTATAGGCTAATATAAGCACACATTGCACTCTGTTTACAAAAAAGCTACCCAAGCTTGTTAATAGCTACAAATGCTGAGCTTATAAGGGTATCTGTTTACCGTTCATTCTAAGCCAATTGCATATTCATTGTTTTATTTATCTCCATCTTGTTTTGATTGCCTTGCCATTGCTCTGCGGTAAGCAGGTTGGCTGGTGGTGTGACACGCGCCTTAGCAACATCTCAGCAGGGTGCGCGCACGAATCCACTGTAGATGGCGCTCTGTAATCTCCATGCTGCCGATGAAAAAGAAAGGTTAAAAACTTCCCACAGGAGTGAGGCCTGATATCAATCAATAGTCAATAATCATTACTGTACAAATATCTGATATATAACCTGCACATTCTTCTTGTCTTGAGTGTTTTTATTTTTTTTATTTTTTATTTTTTGGCGCGTGTCGGGAGGGGGATCTTTTTTAGTACTTCCCCTTATTGGTATTTTTCATCATCATGCAACTCTTGAAAGAAACGTCGACACATTAATCTATTCACTGTAGAACATCGTAGGTCTATAGTGTAAATGGTCTTCTTTTTTACTCTCTACCCGTAATTAGACTGTCAGAATGAATAGATACATCATGTACGTGCTTTACACTATTGACGTTATAAAATAATTCTGTTATTATATTATTGTTATCTTTCTGGGTAAAAATAGAACATTTCTTGCGCGAAATATAAAATGATTTATATTATTTAAAAAAAGAGTGCCTATTAAAAAAAATTAGAATAGAATAACGAAAGGACCAATAAAGCAGACACAGGCTTTGCGTACGCAGGGCTATGGTGTCGTGGTAGCTATCTCTTAGGGATAGGCGGACAGGGCGGAGAGTCTGCCTCCTAGTTAGGTTAGGGGATGATTTTTCTTCCTCTCGCTGCTTTTGGAGGAGCTTCTGGTACAATATGTAGCACTATGGGCTGCAATTTCACCCTTCACTGCACACTTACCCCAAAGCTACATTTTTCTTCTCTGAGACCCCCTCCCCCCCTAGTCTTTCTCCACTTGCCCTTGTGCTCTGCGCGTTTTGCCTCTTTCTGTACTAAAATTAAGTGTTGCTGTGTTTTTCTGGAGAAAAAACTCTAACTGATTGTAAGCAGATATAGTGAATCAACGGTTTGTTTGCTCCAGTCCCCCTACGCCGACCGGGGTGTGTACTTTGAGCGGAGTCATTTAACCCTTCCTTTTGTCGTGTGCGGCCCGCTCTATTCAGCAATCACACTGGCTCTTGTTCTTTTTAAAAACTATTTAAATGAGCATATTGTCAGTGAATAATTCTAGTATTCGGGGAACATTTCACGGAGTACCGTTTGTCTGCTATCTAAAGCACAAAGGACAAAAGATATTATCTAGTTGCACAGAACTGTTTATAGGACTAAAAGGTGTTCGTTTTGTTTTGGATATGACGTTAAACAGGCAATTATTTTTACTGCAATATCGGTCATGACATTGTATTGCATTTTTAATAGAACTGGATTAGTGTCGCTAATTAATCTAAACATGAAAAACACAACAAACACAAACGGAAATACATAAATAAGGTGCTGAAACGGACATAAAGCAAAATCTAATGTCTAATAGGAATATAAAATATGTGATCTAATTTCATAACGGCCTTGCAAAGTGACGGTAAGTAATCTATTTTCAGCAGCGTGCTGCATCTTTCCTCTAACGACGAGGGGAAACAAGGGTTGAAAGAAAGAAAACGGAGCTCTCCAGCCCCACATGGGCATAGCATCCGACAAGAGAATGATCTACCTCCCAACGGAGAGGCGAGTTTCCCCTGTTCGTTCTTGCTACCCTCATGCACATGAAATAAGTTTTATTTCAGGGAAAGATCGTCCCCCAATCTATTTTTCGCCTGTTTCCTAATACTCTCACGTCCTAGTGGCAACGTCATTGATCGATAAAGCTCTCCCCCGCGGACTTCCCTAACACTTTATTATAGAACATCAGCGAGAAACAGTCAAATCCACCTAGAGTTCAGGACAAATGTACAACCTTGCCGTGACATATAAAAAAAACCTCTTACCCCTTTGCTATAAAAAGCCTAATCGAATTAATCTCTGTGGTCTATTAATTCTATCAACTTTACCGTGCTGGGATGTTTATTTGACCATCCAACAATTGTTTTGATGCGTGATGTTGGGTGTTTAGCGGGCTGTCTAATTATCTCACTAGTATTATAGCAGATCAGTGCTGTTTAAGTTTAATTGCATGTGAATGAATCTCAAATTGATAAACACATCTTTAGGATTCTCTTGTTTGTAACATAGAAACTGATGCTTATCTGCATAATAATAATAATAATAATAATAATAATAATAAGAAGAAGAAGAAGAAGAAGAAGAAGAAGAAGAAGAATTTTATTGTTGTTGTTGTTGTGGTTGTTGTGGTTGTGGTTGTGGTTGTGGTTGTGGTGGTTGTTGGTGGTTACCACCAGGTTCTTGTTATCACAAAAATCCTATTAGAAATGGGTCACACTAACAGTAAATTATCTTGTTAATTAAATTCTTAAAATAAGCATGTATTTGTATGCATTTTCTACTTTGTTATTCCAATGACTGCAACCGAAAACAGAGGATACTTACAGTTACGTGAAAATAATTGAGTTGGTTTATTTTTACAAATCATATAGGTTTTTTTCATTAAATCAAATATCTACTTTGTGCATACAAAAAACCCGAGAAAGTAGTCTCTCACATAAACAAGATCACACTGAAAGCTTCTATGTGAGTACTAACAAACCGTATAGCATATAACATGTAAAACGTGTAAAACCGTATGAAGGCCAGGTTCTGTCATGAGCGCTCACTCATGGCGCGAGGGAACAGATGGAGTCACCATTCCATCCCATCCAGGCGACGCCCGCAAGAGATTGATTTTGCGCTAGGGTTTAATTTTGACATAATTAATTAGATCATTACAACTGTTTTCCATTGATCTTACTATTTAGATTCAAAATTAAAAGGCAAATCCGTTTGCTCCTGGATCCATGTTTTCTATACAATAATTACAGGGGATAAGCCTTAACAGCGATCTTCCTTCGGAACTTTGTAATGTTGTTTCCTTGCATTCTGCCAGTTGTTCACTGATCATTTAGTTTCATCGTTTGACTGCGTAGCTTTCATAACTCATTTATAGCCTTATAAAAACCTGTTCAGCATAAAGTATTTTAATATTACCTCTGTTAGTTTAGTTTAGTTTTTTATTTATGAATGTCATCTATAGAATTAAACCCGTTTTATATTTTTATCATGTTTTCTTCTTGAATCAGGTTTGCATTGGGTAAGATGGCGAAGATTCTCTTTGGACTTGCCGCTTATACCATTGGAAACTGCTAATCATTTGAAGTTACTTATGAATGCTTCAGAAGTTAAATTAAATTCAATATTTTTTAAATTCCGTAAGGTTTTGCAGCTGTTGGGTTAATATATTAGAATGAATTTAAAATGATTATTGCAGAAATATACGTAAACACTATACACTGAAAACAAATATGCGTAAACACAATACACTGAAAACACAAATTAGACTAAACATCGAAATAATAATATTTCACAAGTGAGTAAGTTGACAGGTAGAATTGAAGGGTGGGGTATGTTGATACACACACACACACACATA
>JAOXYF010000012.1:11791917-11805782 GCA_028565775.1 Sternarchorhynchus goeldii | reverse complement strand
TAAAAACAGTTTTCCTTCTGTTTTCTGACTGAGCAGTGATATACACACATACATCTAATAGGAAAATATGCATAGTATGAGCAACACCGTAATAAAATAAATAAATAAATACTTTGCAAAACATTTGTGGAGTAACGAATGTCAGTGGGGATGAAGGGGATGAAGTATTAATTGAATATGCATTATTAAATGAAAATTTCACCATACATTACACTGAATTTATGAGCAAATAAATTAAGAAATAACAGTGAAGGAAAACACAGTGGTTGTAATTAAAGTTTCAAAAGTCTTAAGTTTTAAAATCAGTTTTTTTCTTTTTCCCCCCCTTGTTTTGTTGGGAGGAAAACACCACCATAGTTCTCACTGGCAGGGTTTAAGGGGAAAGTTAATTAGAAGGATGATTACTAAAAGAGTATTTAGTTAAAATCACATAAAAATGCTAATTAGCTTGAGGCTGTGTATTCACTGTGTGTGTTTGTGTGTACTCACTGTGTGTGTGTTTGTGTGTACTCACTGTGTGTGTGTGTGTGTGTGTGTACTCACTGTGTGTGTGTTTGTGTACTCACTGTGTGTGTGTTTGTATGTACTCACTGTGTGTGTGTGTGTGTGTGTGTGTGTGTGTGTGTACTCACTGTGTGTGTGTTTTTGTGTGTACTCACTGTGTGTGTGTGTTTGTGTGTGTACTCACTGTGTGTGTGTTTGTGTGTACTCACTGTGTGTGTTTTTGTGTGTACTCCTTTTTGGTCACCTTGTGGGGATCAAATCTACACCATGAACAAAAAACTCCCGACATTGTTTGGGTATTTGACATAAAACGATACTTTTTTGGTGGTGTGTTGAAGTGGTGAGCGGTGACTTAAACTGGAATGTTTAAACCAGAAGATTAAACTCAAACATTTTCTTTTTGATTCCTGAGGTTAAGGTTTTATATTAGGAATGGAAATATTTAGCTTCAGATACATAGTTCTCTGTAAATCTATCTTAAATAGAAATTAAGTTCTTATAGGCCCCTCAGATTGATCTCATGATCAGCTGCTATGTGTCAGCCAGCACATACACACACACACACACACACACACACACACACACACACACACACACACACACACATTTTTGTGATAGTGCAAGGTATACAATTGTATACATATGTTATACAAAGTAATGTTTTTTTTTAATTATTTAAAAAAATATTTATTGTTGATTAAAATATGGATGAATATTATTTTAATTTGTTTTATTTTATATGTGAGAATTTCACTATGAAGTCATTTCCCATCTTTCTTTCTTACTTTGTGTGTGTAACTGTTACATTTTATGTTTTCTATGTTGCTATTTCTATGAATTGAATTGAGTACCTGCCTCACGTCTCAAGAAATGAAAAGTGGGGGAAAAGCTTGCAAAAGACAGGAGAAAAAAATATGAAAGCTGGAAGGTTATTGGAACGGGTCTGAACGGTTTGGTTTCACTTTTGTGACTGTTTCAGAGAGAATAATGTAGACACATCGGTAGAGAAATGAGTCAAGAACCAAGGTCAAACACACCTCACCATTTCCCTTTGATCCCTCACTCTGTGGCGCTATTAGCACACACACTTGTCTACATTACTAACGTCTCAGTGAGAGACGGAGAAGGAATGGTAGGAGGAAGAAATGGGTGCGGGAAAGGCCAAGAATGATTGATCCGTGAGGAACACCGGGGAAGTACCAGAAACCTTTAGAAAGCTCCTGGTTACAGGTTATTTATTTATTTTTTATATATTTTTTACTGTGCTGTTCATACTGGATTGTAAGTATTTTAGTACTTTTAGTAGATTGTAAATACTTCAGAAAGCAACGTTGTCCTTGAGGGTATCAGAAAGCATAAAGGCAACACACAAGGGCATTATGGTATTATCTTTTCTGACAGTCACTAGTGCTGGGGAAGTTTGAGTCTATGTTTGATTTGAGTATCCCTGTCAAGTCACTCACAATATCTAGCCAGACAGTTTCATGACAACTCTTGTTTTAAAAGTTATGTTTGTAAAATGGCTTACGCAGGCTGTAGTTTTGTTGCATATTATGGAAGATTTTGGTATTGCTGGACAGGCGTCCTTGTTAGGTCATGACAGAGTTGTGTTGCTTGGTTGATTACAGTTTTGAGTAGATTTATTTTGTTAGTTTAGTTGGGTGGACATTGAGTACATTTTGAGGTCTCCAGCTGGTCTGTGGTTTTGAGGTTTTGAAGATTTAATTGATTTGGTGCTTCGGTTGGTGTTGGGCTGCTGGTTTGGTTGTCCTGTGGTGCCACTGAGGCGCAAGTGGGAAGATGGAGGCGACATCACTTCCCGTTGGTTTTTTTTTGTTTGTTTTTTTTTCCAAGTCGCAGGAGGGTAATAACTGAACATGGATGCAGTTACCCAGTAATGAGAGTCGTAGAGAACGACTCTACCATCATTTTAAACCCCATTTCTCTCCCCATTCTTTCTGATGATCAATTAAAATGTAATGGACAACCTGCTGTGTTCAGTCTGAGCATGGTCTACACCTGCTTTGAAATGTGCACACACTTACAGAAAAGCATTTCAATAAAAAATACCTCATACCTTTAAACCTTCAGACCATTAAACCCAGAGACATTTATGCCAAAATATTTTAACCCACTGACCACAGTCAGCACATGCAGCACACTGTTAAGACTGTGTGCCATCCTGGACCATACATCAGGAATAATATGATATAATTCTACACTTAATAGTCAGCCAACAGAAGTACTTTCTCAATGCATTTATTGATCGCTGCACTGTCTTAATGGTGTAAACTTTGTTCTTTGAAAAATTAAATGAGTGTTTTCTGTGATAAGATTTCTTTGGCAGAGTTTGTGACTACATTATGATTTCAGAGCAAAGAACCTTTTTTCCCTGACTCAGCAAAATGTGACTAAACACTATATCAGCTCAGTAAGTTACAGAGAGAGCACGAATGCACGGCTTGGTTTCACACTCCATTTCCTTTCACTGATACTGACTAATTATATCGAAAGACAAATTTATGCCACTGCTTTTAAAACCGCACTGGAAAATGCTATCTGATTGGGGCGATTTTTTGATTAATGACTCTTGGCTAGAACCTAATGCAGGCACTACATTTTAAATTGCAGCAGATTTTTCGTTGCTGTCTACAGCCTCAAGTTGTCTGTTTTTGCAGTAGTAGTAGAAATGTTCTGTAAAGGCAGAGAAGAGCTAAAGTTATGGTGTAAGTGTGACCTCACCTCTCGGATAACTTGACAGAAGTTCACATGCACTTGAGGGAAACTCAATATTGTTTTCTGTTTACTTGGTATTTTTGAAGTCTGTGCATCCAAGTTAAATTATAAACAGCAATTTGTCAATAACTGAAATGATTTTTATTAGAGGTTGATGGATATTTAAACACAGAACAAAAGAACATAATAACAAACTATGATGTCACAAAAGAACATAATAACAAACTATGATGTCACACACAGGAATTTTTCTGTTTGTTTGATTTATGAAAAGACAGGGGCTTTAATGTAGCCAACAGACGTTTACCTTTTTTTAAAATTTCTTGTGTTGTCTGCTATAAATATTCAGCCTAGAGGTTCTTCAGACTCTATAAATCCAGCCTCAAAGAGCAGATGAATATAAAAACACAAAACACAAAATCCTATTTAATCACAAATGTTTAATTCTCTGTACCTAGTCGTTTTCTGGCTTTCTGGTGATGAGGAGCTTATCACAAGTGATTCTCAGTAAAAAAAATAACTTCTCATTTTCAAGGATAATGGAAAAGAAATGTTCAGAACTAATAGCACTATTCACATTTTTTAATTTCTATCTTTTGGTCCTGATGGCTCTGCTCCCTTAAGGAAAATATTCAGAAAGGCAAAACAGAAGCTGTAACTTAATAGGTTATTAAAATCTTCTCAGCATGTATGGCTTCTCCTTTGAACAAGCTCTATCTTAAATTGAAGTCCATGTGTTTATGGAATCACATGCCCTGGGTGTTGCATTTAGTACATTTTTTATAATGATGAGACAGTAAACTGTGCCCTTATAATGTCTGTGCTGGCCATTCAAATGTAATGGTGACCCAGATTAGCAGAAAAGCAAGGCTGCATGTGTTATTGTAACTGACAGGCCAGCAGTCGTCTATTTCCATTAACCAACCCCAGTATCCACACACTTGTTAAAGCCATTATTCGTACTTTCACCCTCTTTCCACACGTAAAAAAGACCCGGCAGGAATATCACTCACCCGTCAGCTTCCACCCTTCCTGAATGTATGGGGGATATAGTATAAGCATATCGGCTTAAAATAGATCGTTGGAGCTTAACATCAATAGGACATAGTTTTAGGTCTATGCACGACACATGCCCCGAGGCCATTCAGCCTTTGTATTCTGGATTACATGTTTTTTTGGGGGGGCAAATCTGTCTATTCCACTGAAGCCTAGAGGTGAAGTTTTATGCACTTTCCTATGATGCAGCTCCATACAGCCAATCATATACACGTCTCTGTTATGAGGTGCTAACGATGACACTTTTTTTTTATTTGGCCTTGAAGGACACGGCACTAGCGTTTGTTATGTTAGAGCATAAGGGGATCTGCATAATTATTGCAAGACTGGAAAAACCGGTAGTAAAGACATTTATTACGTCTAATCTAAATACTGAACAGGTTGAACAAGTGGTTATTTTACTGTACTTTGTGATGGACTGTTTTTCAAAGCGGATTTCAGTGTGAATTCTGTGATAGTTTAGTATTTTAGCGTGAAGGTATTAGCACAGTGCTCTGCTGCATCTCTGTCTTCTATAGCACCACGGGTTTTATTTCTAAGTGCCAATTTTCAGCAGTTCATGATATAGTTTCTGGCTTAATAAATGTTCTACTAATGCCTTAAAAATGCATTTGACTTTGTGTGGATTCTAATGGAAGGTTTGTATGTGAGGGCTACTGTACAGCACATGCTTAAAAAAATCAACTGGACATACAATGACTGTCAACTTCAAGGCAAAAAAGAAAAAGTTGTTTTTATGAAATAAGAAACTGCTGTCCAGTAATGGCTTACGGCAGAGTCGTCTTTAATTACTTTATAATTAAGCAGGCTAAGTCTGCTATATGTTTTTTTCATGTGTGGCAAGCAAGAAATATCATCCTTCAAACACAACTACTGCCCTTTTTTGGGACAGAAATATCAGTTACATTTTGTGTTGTTCTGTTTTGACCTTTTGACAGTTTGAAAATTAATAACATTTTGTTCATTCATTAAAAAAAAAAAAATCCCTCTGCTGTTCAAACGTGTCATTTTTTAGACAGGGCCTCTCTGTTGAACATCCCTCCCCCCAAGGTTCACCCTCCTTTTTTCAATTTCTACTTAGAAATTCTGCATGGTGAAAAGCTTAAAGTAGAACATATTGGGGTGCTCCGATGCGCCTGACCTGTTTATGCGAAAGGAAGTTGATAGGCTGTTGGACTTCCCCCGCGGCCGCCCGCCCAGTGAAGGGGGGGGGGGGGCTATCCTTTTAAACAGACTCAGCGATACCCCTACATAATATAAGGAATAACCCAGACAACAGGGTTGAATATTTCATTTATTATCCATATTCCTCATGGGCAGAAATGATAGGGAAATGTAAAAACAGAGATTGGAGCCCCTGGGGCGCTGGAGATGCTATTTTGCTGTCTGAAGATGGAGTGGATGCTAAACCCCCCCTGCCTTAAGCTCATCCATCTGGTAGGTGGCTAGGATCACCGCTCTGTTCACTGCTGTGGTGGACCCGGCCCTCCCAGGCCTGGTGCTCCTCTACACAGGGGCCCGTGGTGGACCTCTATACTGCAAAGCTTCATGTCATTCTTTAAATGCCTTTGCCAATACATGAGACGACGGTTGGCCGATTTTTCAGTTACATTTGTTGTATTCGTTGCATTGTTCATTCTGTAGGGAATTTCAATAAAGTCTTAAGTGTAATGGCATAAATTCGACAGTTCAAAAATTCGTCTTTAACATTTCAACTAATAAAAAAATGGCCAGACGGTAATACAGTGTTTGCAGTATTACTGTTGACCTACTAGACAGTAAACACAGATAACCAGTCTAGTTTACCAAATGGAAAATTTTTCTGTACCTTTAAAAAAAAAAGATGTAAAGATCATTATCTTGCTCCTTGCTTCTAGAGATTTTTTTATAGCGCTCTTATATAACCGGGTCATCTTCACTTACAGCGTTCTTTGTTTTAGCAGTGTTCTTTGTGAAGTCAGCCTATCTATCCTTGATAAAGAAAGAAAAATGTTATCATAGGCTACTAGACACATCTATAAAAACAATAACTTATCTGCAAATTCTCAAGGTCCTGCCTAGCTGCTGTGAACCTGTGTTTAAGCATCTGAGACAGCGTAGCTGACCTGCGTTCCCTCCTGCATTCACTTACCTGTTCGCTGATCATCATGGGAGAGCAGCCTCCAGACTAAGAGCCGTCGTTTTCCAGTCTTCTCCACCTGCCAGCCTTCTCCATCTTGCAACATTCTCCACCTTCTATCCTTCTCCTCCACTCCAGCTGAACTCATCTTGGCTCCCACCGCCCAGTCTGTTTGCTTCTCAGTGTTTCACTGCTCTTTAACCAGACCATTGTATTCATATTTCACATTATTTTTAGCTTTCTGGATCATCTCTCTCTCTCTCTCTCTCTCTCACTCTCTCTCTTTTCCACTTCCTCTGTCTCTTTCTTCTCGTCTCTCGTTCTCCCTTGCTCTCTCTTCATCTCCCTCTCTCTCACTTCTTCCTTGCCGATTTTGTGCTAATTTTCCTCCATCTGCCTGTGCATCTGTTTGAGGGCCAGGAAAAAGGGGTGAAATATTGCTCGCGGAAAGGAAAAGTCAGCCTTGCTTCTTCAGCTTTGGCTCACTCCATCTTCTGCCTACGCTTTTGATGCTGATGCTATTTTTGTATTTTTATTGTGCTTGTAACTTTGTCTGTGGGGGGGGGGGGGAGTAGGGGGGGGGTCATTCATTTGCACAGTGAGCCTAAACCTCTTTTACAGACTAATTCCACATGTAAACCTATGTGCTGGAGAGCATTTAAATGAGAACTGAAATAGGAGAAAAAAACTGTGTGAGTGTGTCTGTGTATGTGTGTGTGTGTTGGTGGGGGACAGAAGGTAATTTCCTTTCCATGTCTAACTGTTTAACCAATAAGCACAGTCAACAAGGTGGCACAAAAGATCAGAAAAGTATTATTGTAATAATCGGACAAAAGCCAAGGGTGCTCTCAGCATTACCCGACAGAGAAAAGACAGTGGGCCCCACCCTCCCCAAATCCAAAGCTTCCTTCTCTCTCCACTCTTTGAGGCAGGACAATAGTGGCTGGCGGGTGGGGATGTGTGAGGGGGGTCTGTCCCTCTTCAGTACCCGCGTGGATTACACATTCCTGGAGAGGCCCAAGGTTGCCAGGCAGTCAGAATACTGGTGGCTCCTTCAAACCCACTTTCTAGTTCTCTCTCTTTCTCACTCTTCCTCTCTCTCTCAATAGTACTGTGACAGGCAGCAAGTAAATCTATTGTAATCACCTTTGGTCTGAGTCTCACACCATGCAGCTAACAGTTTCCATATGTTTTCGTTTTTATTTTAACCAGTTAAATCTAGTTAAATCTATATAGTTCTTAGTAGCACCTCTGTGTTGTCTTGGATTTTAATAAATATTCAAATAAGCAGTATCAAAAAAGGGGCTGTAATCACCATTAACCTGAAGCTCCAGCCTAACTCCACTATAAACTCTAACTCCAGCCTAACTCCACTATAAACCCTAGCTCCACTTCATTGTGGCAACTTGTGACAACATGATAGGATTCTTTGAGCCCAGTATTTTGATTGGTGTGAGACATGATTCAAGTCATCTACTAGGCATGCGCCAGAGAAACCAGGTGCGCAAAAGCAGTAGAAACACCAATCTGTGCAGTGAAACCCTAAACTGTGCAGTGCTTTGCAGTGAAACCCTAAACTGTGCAGTGCTTTGCAGTGAAACCCTAAACTGTGCAGTGCTTTGCAGTGAAACCCTAAACTTTACAACCCATGGCCTTGGTCGCCATGCTTGTTACATTTGCATACACAGTTTCATGCACACTGTCAGTGCTGGGAAACAACTGCAGAGCAAACAGCAGTGCCTTGCCTCTAAAGCAGCATTGCCCATTAGGATATCAGTATGTAGTTAATGCATAAGCCATATGCAACCCTTATAAGCATGTGCTGTTTAAGGCTAATTATATGTAGTGGTAGTTATAGTCATTTATAAGCACTGAAGTCACATTTCTCCTCGTAGCAGCAACAAATTGTATGGATTGGTTTTTTTTTTTGCCCTGGGGTTATATGTTAAAAGCTTTCTTTGTTTTTATATTAACAGAATTTTGCAAACAAACTACATTACCTTTCTTTGCTGTTATCTTTTGTTCTGTGTTTGCCATGTTTTTTAATTGATCAATATGAGAATATAATCTTAAACAGTGTTGTAAAATATCTTCTGGCATTGAATAGATACTAATGGTCTTACAGGGCAGTCTTACTGAGTAGGTTTTGTCTTGTGGATTTATTTGCCCATGTTCCATAACAGCCTATAGTGATATTTGATTTGCCAGGATTGTTCGTCGGTGTGGTGCTTTCCTCCAACTCCGTGGGGAAGGGTTTAGTTAACTCACCACATTACATGCTTACTTTTCCATGCTGCCACATCCTCTCCCCCTCTCGTCTCTCTCTCTCTCTCTTCTTCTTCGCGTCTTTCTCTCCCTCTCTCTCCCCCTCTCTCTCCTTCTCTACCTCCCCCTTCTCTCTCTCTCTCTCTCTCTCTCTCTCTCTCTCTCTCTCTCTCTCTCTCTCTCTCTCCCTTCTCTCTCTCTCTGTCTCTCTCTCTCAGTTTTATATTAGTGATCAGCGAAAGACGCCTCTGGCAATCCCTGTGCAAATAAAAGCTGACACGGTGTTTTGCTCAGATCTTCTCCCCTCTCTTGGCCTGTGTGCCCCCTCCAGAGATTACCCCTGTAACAACAATTATTCCAAATGTCAATGCTTCCTGCCCAGAGGGCCTCAGGCAAACGAAGATTAAATCTTTCAACACAGGGGAAAAAAAAAAAAATTAAAATGCACTTTAGTAGATGTACTGTGTACTGTGAAGCGAGGCTTCTTGGTCATCAGGGGCAGGATGGTGGTGTTTCACTGAGTGTGTTTTCTTGCTGTTGACTATTAACCCCTCTCTAAGAGGGGCTACATGTCTCATCATGAGCAAAGGCCCACTAGAGGGAAAGACATTACTGCTTGCAGAGGAAGCCTGTCACATCAACTGCAAGGGGGGGGGGAATATGGCCACCCCTGGTGCTAAAGCATTCAAGCATCATCTGGGCTATAGTTTTAGTCCAAGTGTAAATGTTATGATATCTGTACCTTTCTAACCTTTTACACTGCAGTGACAAAAATTGTTTAATCTATGAATGGGATATACAGTGAAGTAGCATTGCAGAATAAACTGCAAAGAACAGCACTAGTAAACCATAATGTGTGTTTGTGTGTGTGTGTGTGTGTGTGTGTGTGTGTGTGTGTGTGTGTGTGGGTATGAACGTGTGTGTGTCTGTGTATGTTTTGTGTGTGTGTGTTTGTGTGTGTATGTGCATGTGTGTAATAGGTCACGATAGTGTTGTTTGTAGCATGTAGTTGTTTTCTGTTTTTTTGGACAGGGGCCAATCCAGTGGAGTGAATCTGTGCATGGCAGACTGGTGAAGCTGTTGGTTCTGCCCTCTGTGACCCCTGCTGTCCTCCCCAGAGTCCTTGGCTTTTCAGATCCTGGATTTACAGCAGTCCTGCACTCTGCCCCCCCCCCCCAGCCAGCAGAAGGCACATCGTTTTCTGTAAATGAGGATTAAAGGTGTGAGTAGAAGAATTCCCTCAGTGGTAGATACTGTACAGGTTACTGAACTCACACTGGGGTTGTTTATTTACAAGAACGTTGGTGAGGAATGACAGAATATGTCCCTAATGACAGTTGCTTTGTTGGTATAGAGTCCCCCAGTCAGGTGAACAGGTGCATGTGAGCCCATCGCAAGGCTGTTCAGGTCCTTGCGCTTCCTGCCAGAGACTTGAACCTCATTTAAAGAACTGCAGTTCAGTTCAGTTCAGAACGCATCGCGAATGGCTTGACAAATGTGAATACGTGTTATGGCTAGGGTTAGTGGACCATCCAAATGAAATGTTACCTACACATATTGCCTTGCTCCAGTACTTGAAGAAAAACAACAGCATTGTATACAAGAACAGCCATGTATAGTCCTGAATTTACCTGTTAAGAGATGTTAGAAAGGTGTAAAAAGTTCAAATGCTGTCAGCAGCACTGGGACCCTCAGCTGATTGAAAATAAGTGCGTGGAGCAGTCTGCTCTCCATTTTAATTGTAAAACAGATAAGCGCTAAACACTCCTCAAGAATAAATGACTTGTGAGTAATTACTATCTATTAACTCTCTTCCCCAGAGAGCTGTTTACGTGGGCCAGATGGCCACAAAAATGGGATTTAGGGAGAAAATTGACAACATTATTCACCGAGGCATTATCAATTACCTGGATATCAATTTTACAGTAATCAAGTTGAATATGAGGAGGGTTTCTTGGAGTTGCCATAATTTAAACCTTTTTGAGGGTTTGGACATTTGGTTGTCATTGTCATTGAGATTTATAAGGTTGTGTGAGGCAGCCCTCCTCTTTTGTTCGAACACGAGAGGCAGTAGATAGAGAATAAGGAGAGGTTGTGCGCAGGCTATAAAGAACAAAGACGATGGCTTTTATGCATTTTGTACAGCATGCGTTACTTGCATGGCCAGTTTCAGCAAGGTGAAACGTAGCCGTCGTTCCCCAGACCGAAGAGCCCCAATTACCAAACCGCTCCACTAAGAAGCGTCATTAGGCAGTACTTTACTGCTTTCATTATAGAAGCATAATGAACCCACTCAAATCAAGTGTGACTTTCATTTTCCTGATTGTCAGGTGTTTTATTTGTGTTTTATGTAATATTTCCATATTGTAATGGTGATGGCTGTGTGGATAAGCACTAACCTACAGATTAAGGGATGGAGCTTAGCATTACCTAGCTTCATAATGTCCTATCAGACCTGCAGCAGAAGCTGCTATTACATAGTGATGCTAACAGTGTCTAAATGCTGTCAGGCTTCAATGGCCAAATTAGTCTTTTGTAATGCTACGGTTACTAATGACACGGGGCTGGGATGCCATTAAATTGGATGTGTATTCTGCATTTAAACCAGCACTAGAACATCCTAGCTGATGTAAAATAGGAGGAATGGTTATGTTCCTTTCAAATGACACAGTCAATAAATTCCTGAAGTCCCAAGAGTTGGGTGACTTGCCGCTGTGTTCTGCAGCTGCGTTTTCCACATTTTGTTCTTGAAATATCTCTGCACTCCACAGTTTTCCTGGTTCTACCCTCATCTTATTCATCTAAAGAAGGGTTTGATAATTCTCCACTGAGCTGAATCAGGTGTGTTGGAGCAGAGACAGCACTGTTGTGGGGCACTCGGTGTGTCTGGAGGAGTTTGGTTGGATGTGATTTAGCAGTTAACCTGCACTGACCAGCTGTATCACAAAGGAACAGGTACTTTACTCTCTGGTGAGGTACTGTGAGATGACATTACTGGCACCCAGACTGCCATCATGATGATGTATCCCTGTTCAGCTCTTCAGGATGTCCCCATTTCATTTAATTTTTATTTAATCTTTGCGTGAGTGTGTGTGCGTGTTATACTCTATATATACTTTCACTTGAAGTAAATTATGTAACATCATTGGTTATTGAGGTGAAAAAAACAAACAAACAAACTTTGATAATGAGCTGACCTTTCTTGAATTTAAGGGCTTTGATCATTTTGGGAAGTACAGTATGTCTGTCTTGAACACAGGGTCTCACTGGGTTCTTGAACACAAGATCTGGCTGGGTTTTTGAACACAGGGTCTCGCTGGGTTCTTGAACACAGGATCTGGCTGGGTTTTTGAACACAGGGTCTGGCTGGGTTCTTGAACACAGGGTCTCACTGGGTTCTTGAACACAAGATCTGGCTGGGTTCTTGAACACAGGGTCTGGCTGGGTTCTTGAACACAGGATCTGGCTGGGTTCTTGAACACAGGGGCTCGCTGGGTTTTTGAACACAGGGTCGGGCTGGGTTCTTGAACACAGGATCTGGCTGGGTTCTTGAACACAGGGTCTCGCTGGGTTCTTGGCAGTAGTAACAGTTTTTGGTCTCACTGCTCTGATGTTTTCTGTGGGTTTTCCCTATTGGCAGTGAGTGAGCACATTAATCTACTGCATCAGTAGCCTGGTATTTATTTTAATTTGAACACAAATATGCAAACATGGTCCCTCTCTGGGGGAATGAAGATAAAAATATCTGAAATGATAATAAAAGCTATTGTTAATGAGTGGTTCAAACATGAGTAGAATGAACGAATAGACTGAAATATGTGTCATTACAAGAGTAGAGTCAGGGGAAAAAAGACGAAAAAAAACATTTAAATTGGGAAATGATATCTTCTTATGCAAAGCGTATTTCCACCATTTCTGTGCTTTGTTAAAGCAGAATGACTGTGATCTTCCTTATTTTGGGTTCTCTAATGAAAGAGTCACTGAGATTCAGCCGACTGTGTTTTTATGCCATTCCACCATAAATCATCTGAGAGGAAAACTCTGGACACGTCAACAGTGTGCTCCTTTTCATAGAGAAAGCTATACAATAACATCTTTTTTTTTGTTTAATTTCTAACTTCTTAACTGTTGTGGATGTGTCATAATCAGTCGCAAAGCTCTTAGTAAAGTGGATGAGGAAACTGTGTGTGTGTGTGTGTCTGTGTGTGTGTGTGTGTGTGTGTGTGTGTGTCTGTTTTGTCGCAGTGCAGTGACCTTGTATGTGTAACGCTGCTGTTAGTCTTTGGCCTCGGGCTATACAGCACCCCCTCAATCACCACGGTAACCCTCCATCGCCTAGCGATTGCTGCAAACTCTATTGGTATGAGAGCTGAAAGAGTGATGGCCTGACAGGGGAAAATAAGAGAATTTGTCTTGATCTTTGCTCGATTGTTTTCTTTGAGGGTCTGTGGTTTATGCCCTCAGCTTAAAGGAGAACTTTAAGGAGGGAAAAAAGGTTTCAGAGTTTGTCAGTAAAGTGACAGTGTTTGGCAATATGAGGCCTTTGGTCAAGGCAGATGCAGGTTTTTTTTTCCTACATAAGCCACAAGAACTTGCATGGAAGCAAAAATTCAAAACAATTTGTAACTTAAAGAAACTTCTTTGGTTTAAAACCCTTGCTACCTCTTCTCAAGGTAGCAAGGGTTTTGTTTTAGTTGTGAATGTGGAGTGGGTTTCAGCACTGCATACACCACAGATGAAGGAGCACTGCAAAATTCTTTACTTGCAAGAGACTCCTCATTCCAACAAATTACACTGCAGTCTCAATTTTCCTCAGAGAAACCTGGTCACCTGGAAATTAAAACTGGAAGCAGAATAATAGCTCTGTGATAATTCCATGCCACCAAGATACAGTGCTTACAGCTTTACCTTACGGGCAGACCTCATTTACCCTCCCAGTCTAGGAAGTTGTCCTCTATGGAGGACTATGGAAAAAAAAACAGCCTATCAGAGAGTCTGAAATCATCCTCCAATCTGCCATAGTGTCTCAGCTTACTCATGCTTGCACTGTGCCTAGATGTCTCTGTGTTTACTCCAACACAGTCTCTTACACCTTTAGCTACCTGGAAGTCTCTGTGTTTACTCCAACACAGTCTCTTACACCTTTAGCTACCTGGAAGTCTCTGTGTTTACTCCAACACAGTCT
>JAOXYF010000012.1:11765132-11776609 GCA_028565775.1 Sternarchorhynchus goeldii | reverse complement strand
CTCTGTGCAGGCCAGTCAAGTTCATCCACACCAGACTCTGCCATCCATGTCTTTATGGACTTTGCTTTGTGCACTGGACATTTGGATGGGGGAGCGAATACTTTTGGCAATATAATGTATTTTAGAGGAACAAGAATTGGAAATCATCAGGTTGATGATCTTTGAAACTGATGCCATAAACATTTCCCATGAACACATTTTTGTTACTGAAACAAAGTAGAAGGGACATAATTGGCCACTAGGCCATTGTGAATGTCGCTGGCCAGAGAAACAGGACTTTGACCATGTGTGCCACCATCAGACACTGAGGGGGCCTCCACCGGCAGGTCACTCTTGTTCCAGCAGTATGTCTCTCCTGGCTGTCCTCGATGGTCTACCACATTTCAGTGCCATGTCACTGATGGTAGTCCAGATAACACCTCCATGTTTCTGCTGGCTGTCCTCAGTGGTGTGCAAGATTATGTATACTGACTAGACCAGAGGAAGCCAGCACAACTAGAGCAGCTGTGTTACCTTGGCATTTGGAAAAATATCAGTTTCCATTGGGCTATTCTAGTTCAAGACTGGTTCACAGATGACCCAAGATTAGTAATATCTTTCTGCCTGCATGTGCTCTCTTCCTAAATCTAGCAGATGTGTTCTACATCTGTGTTCACCTCCTTCTGGCCATGGAGAAGGCTTGGTTATATATTATGGTTGAGGCTTGTCAGGGGTGAATAAGGCATGGATGTGGTTTTGATTGGAGGGTTTGATTTTCGCGTGGACGTCTGACGTTTGTGAAGATGTGTGTGCAGTTATGCTTTGTTTTTTGAGGTTTTGGAAATGGAGTATAATTTCCAGAAGGTTCTAGATGAGTATCTGCACTGTAATGTAGTAAAAGATGTAGAGAGAGACAAAATTACAGAGATCTCAGAGAAACAAGTCATTTCAGAGACAGGTCTTTTATCAGCTGTACAAGCAAGGATTTCTGTCTGAAATGTGGTAGTGGGAGGGGACACAGAGTGAGTGGAGGGGACACAGAGTGAGTGGGAGAGGACACAGAGTGAGTGGGAGGGGACACAGAGTGAGTGGGAGGGGACACAGAGTGAGTGGGAGATGACACAGTGTAAGTAGGAGGGGACAGAGTGAGTGGGAGAGGACACAGAGTGAGTGGGAAAGGACAGACTGCGAGGGAGAGGACACAGAGTGAGTGGGAGAGGACACAGAGTGAATGGAGGGCACACGGACTGTGAGGGAGGGGACACAGAGTGAGTGGGAGAGGACACAGAGTGAGTGGGAGGGGACACAGAGTGAGTGGGAGAGGACACAGAGTGAGTGGGAGAAGACACAGAGTGAGTGGGAGAGGACACAGAGTGAGTGGGAGGGATACACTGTGTGATGGAGGGGCAAATGGTTTCTGACTATTCAAAGTCAAGTTTATGTAAGCCTTATGCGACATAAAAACCACCATTTTTTCATCAGAAAATAAAGACTTCTGTCAAAACAAATTTGTCATTTACTGGATGTTGGAACATTATTCAAAGAATACATTCTGCATATGAACATCGTTGCCCAGAAGAGCAATATTAATCTAATTAGAAAGAAAGATCTAGATTCCCTGGGTCTTTAAATTGGATTTGGGGAAAATTCAGTATGATAATGGACCAACTGATTTCTTCATTTATTTTTTTTGCATTTTCATTTTTCAGTATACTTGCATCCAGTTTTGCTATTGTAGCGTGACTGACTATGTTATTAACACAGAATTAGCCATTTTCTTGTGTTTGTCTGGGAGAGAGAGATTTATCCGGATCTCGCTGGTGTGTTATTGACAGTATCAGGTGAGCTGCCGGGGCCTGAATGCCCCTCGTTTGTTTCCCCTGCTCCCGTAATGGCAGATCTCATTTGCAGGGCAAAGCATTGACAGGCACTGCATGCTGGTAAATGAAAACTCCTGCAGGTTTTATCGGCATTTGCTGGATTTCTAACCACTTAATTACTTCTGTTTGTTCAGAGCCAGGTTATTGTTTATCACCTGGGTGGATTGCTGGTGTGGATAAGTTGTTTAAAACCGGTAGAGTCATTCCCCTCCATCACAGATGTTTTCGAATATCCCAGGACACCGAAGAGTCTGTTGAAAGATTCCCAAGGTTACAATCTGGCTGGACCATCAATCATGCTATCTTTGAAGTTTGCAATCAGAATTTTTCAGACTTCATGTATAGTCAATGTTCTTTCATTTTTATTAGTTCCTTTATTGAATGTTCTCACTACACTGTAATGCATAAATGAAGATTTGTGTCTGTAAAGTGCACTGCCAGTGAGTGGCCCTTGTTTGAGTGAACAGGTATGATGTATACCAAGGCCACCGTGCAGATCGCACCATAATTAACATCGATTTTTGCAGTGTCCGTCAGGGAAAGGTCTTGACTGGCCAAATCCACCAACACCCGCAGACTCTCCCCAATGTCGTCCTGATTGTTTTAATACCGTAGACAGTGGCCGTACTGCTCTGTTTACTGTTATTTACTATTGCTAGTACACAACATGGCATTAAAATGATCTAGAATTTACAGATATATTGCAACTCATAAGCTGTATAGCTCATAATTAAAACTAGATTTTGGCAGGGACAGTAATTAACAACATTTCTTGAGGTCGGCCCTGAACTGCACATATTCCAAAATCAATATATAACATTTTGCTGAACAGTTAGAGTTTGATAAATTATCATGTCACACAAATCTTCTCTACTGTCATAAAAGACTGTGACTGTACTGTTTCTGATAGGAAAACCACAAGCCTAAAAAAAAAGTCTGATTGAAGTCAAGGTAAAAAAAATCCTTGTATCTTTCATTCACTCTATTTAACAAAAATGACAATGGAAAAACATCTTCAGGGGTTTAAATATATACACAAGGGTTTTAACATTTACTGGTGTTTAAACTCTTCGTAGCCTATGTTCTCACAAGTCCTCATGTAGAACCCACAGATATAATCAATGTATATATTTATATAAGTAGTTTAAAAACACAACCTACAGATTGGGTCGGTGCTAAAATGGCTTTCCATGCACAGTTCAAATCAGGCAGCACAGTACAGATGGAGAGAAGCAAACACACTTGACATTCTGTGCTTGTACACTTCAAATAGAACAGGTTTACAAATCTGTCAGCATCCTTAACGAGTTTAACGAGTCAGCATCCTTAACGAGTTTAACGTTCACCTGAGTGGCTCAAGTGATGCCACCTTTTACTGTTGTTACACACTTCAACATCACCAACAACTTTTATTATTATCTGATTATTGTCCAGGTCTTCCAAACCCTCATATCGCCCCCTGCTGGTGACACGCGTGCTGATGAGAAATGTTTAATAAGGAATGGGGGGGTTTTTTTTGGTTGTTTGTTTTTGTTCTTTGTAATTTCCACTGCGATTCAGAATGGAGACGGGAAATGGAATCTAAGAATTTATTACTTGGATGCATGTTTTACATGAAACAATCAACATTTGTTTTGTAATGCAAAACTTTATGATCTCAAAATGATCATGAACTGCAACGCAATGAATGAAATGCAGGAAATGTAGTGAGTTTACAACACTGCCTCTCCCATGATGCACTGGTGTTTAATCCCCCATCCAGGCAAGTGTACCATGCCATAACATTAAAGAATTACTGGGCAAGAATCCAAACGCTGCATACACCCACCTCTGTAAATTGGTTGAAGTTGCTCTGTATACAAGCTGTTGCCAAATGGGTAAATGCAAGCAAGGCTATTCTAAAGAATAGATAAGTTAAAATGTTTACAAATACTAAAGTTTTTGTAATGGAAATTAAAATTTAAAAGATTAAAATTTTAAAAAAAGGAAGTAAAAATGAAATATGAAGGCATAAAATGCTGTATGCTTTATTATACAGAAGCTGTTACCACGGCTACAGAATCAAAGATAAAGTTAAGAGGTAGTTTCGTGCAGCAGTTTGTCTGAGATTCTTGAGATGGGTTTTAGTCTCACTTTAAAATGTCTAATGTCAAGGCACTTCTCAGATTTGATAGCGCCAAATATCAGAAAAGGTTTAATTTGCTTTATGAACAGAAATGACAGACCTTTGTTTAACAATATAAACATAATTCCATTTAAGGCATTCAGGCATTGTGACATCTTGATTATGAAATAAATCTGCTGATGTCGTAATTGCTTTAATCACTTGTTTAAATTATTAAGAATCGAACATTACTTGTACACTCAGGTGAGTGAAAGACAGATATATACAAAGAGTGTGTGTGTGTGTGGGTGGGTGTGTGTGGGTGTGTGAAAGAAAGAGAGAGAGGTGGGGGGGAACTCTGTATCCTTATCTGGTCAGATGTCATGACTCATTATATTTAGAGTCAATTTGCATAATGCAAGAGACATCAAATTAGATTTGCATAATGTATTTGATTACACCTGTTATTAACTATGAGTGACATTGATTTAGCAAATGGGCTGGTATAAGGTTAATAGTGGCTGTCACCTCTACTGCTGAGTGTCAGTGTATAGATGCTGTTTTAAACTATCTGTCCTGCCATAACCTCTGTTACTGCCCTACACTCTAGGACATTAGCAAGTGTGCCACACAGCATTCCACCAAAACGGGCAATTATATGTGTTTTGTTACAGAAAAATCAATGTGTTTGTGTGGGTTCTATGAATTTATGAGTTAAATACATCTTTCACGACAGCCTTAAGTGCTTTTAACTTTTCACACAAGTTTGTTTGTGACAGAATGAGCAGTAGAATTGGATGGCTATTGTGATGTCAGGTTCATGGATTTTCTCACTGTTCAATAGGCATAAAAGAATGAAAATAAAATTAGTACTGCCATTCTGTACCAAATAATGCTTTTATGACTTAATGGAAATAGAGTTTTTATTCTGAATGCACTGTATGAGCTATAATCCGTATTCACACAGCTGTAATCTGAGGTACTGTAAATACAAAGATGCACTGTGCAAGTTGATTTGTAAGCTGTAGGTATATTTTACATAAAACTTACACAACCATGTTAGGACTTCACATGAAACCAGTGCACATCAGCCTAATAATCTATACAAAAATGCCCCATTAACACACACAGAGGACTTATAAGAGGTCAGGAACAAAATAGTATTGATACACCACATGTTGCCCCCATCAGAGCCATTGAGTGTTATTAGCCACTTTATTCGCTAAAGACATTCCATTTGGAGAATAGTTATGGCTGATGGTAGCTCTCCTACCCCTGGAAAGTCACATTAATCCATGGTAATTACCCCAGAGAGAGCAAATCAAGACGAACTAATGCTCAGGGTGATCATCAATTTCCCCAGAATGCCCCACATTTTCATACAGGAATCCTTGCTTCCAATGGCTTGGAAACAGTTTCCAAAGCCCAGGTTTACGTGTACATTAGCATGTCCTTGGATAACAAAACACTGGGACAAAGCATTAGAGCAAAATAGGCTATTAACATTGAAAGAGCAGTTACGAAAGGGATCAATAAGCTCGCTACCTTATTTAAAGAAGCCTACTGTGTCCTTAAGCCATTAGAGAGAGATTATGACTCGGTCATAATTTATGACGTATAGATGGAATAATAATTATCCACACCATTCAAAACAATAATTACTCTTCCTTAGGTGTTGCTGGAATACTCTTGGAAGGTAGAAGAAATTAATTAAAGTTTAAAAAGGGAATGTCCCTTTGTTATTGATTAAAGTGACTTTTCATCTTTGGCAAATCTGCATCCTATTAACTGTCTATGGTTTGTTTCTTCAAGGTAAGACGGCAACAAAATATTAAAAAACCAACAAGCAGACAAAGCAATATTACGAGCACTATTTCATTGTCCAGATGTACTCAGTATGCAACTGGTAAGGATGTTCATGTACAGATGACAAGGTTTAACTTTTATCTTCTGTGAAGCGAAAGGACGAGGAACCTAAAATGATCTTTTTATTATCTCCTGTCCTTGTGAGACCAGTCTCCTGACTCTGCCATGTTGTTGAATCTGAATGACTGTGGGGAAGCCACCCCACCCCTTCCCTCGGTGTTCACAGGGATAATTGCCCTAAATGGGAATAAAATGACTTTTCCCTTTTCATCAGTTGTTATGCTAAAGTGCTAACCTCAGAGTGACCGCAGTGTGCGGCTCAGGCCAGGGGTCTGCTGGGGGTCTGCTGAGGTTCTGGCGGGGTCTGGCGCTAGCTGAATGGGACAGAGGGAGAGCCTTCTGTTCTCCATATGGACGTATTGTCTTGGTAATGTAGCACGCTTCTGGCCTCACAGCTACAGAATACACTGCTGCTTTGGTTCACACACCCACAGCCCTCCACACATACTCTCCCTCTCTCTCTCTCCCTCTCTCTCTCTCTCTCTCTCTCTCACACACACACACACACACACACACACACGCGGCCCCCCAGTGAAAAGGACCCCCAGCAAGGGAGTGAGTAATGCCTCCACAAATACAGCAAATTGGTAAAAGTACAACTTGATATATATATATATAACCTAAGTAACTTACTTTCCATGGTGCGTCTGAGTCCAGGAAGGGCCTCTGAGCTAATACTATGGCTGGAGTTTTTAATAGGCTATACATGAATATATGAACCAACACACTGACCATTCAAATCACATTCACACAACTTATTTGTTTACTTTACTGAGTGGTTAATCCTTTCAGCATCTTAAACAAATGATGTGCTTCACACACACAAGCAAGTGCGCACAAACACACACACACACACACACACACACACACACACACACGCTGCTTCTGTTTTTATTACCCCCCCCCCACCCGTTTAATGGATATATGTTTTCTTGTTTTTTTTAATGTGTTTTTCCACCCGCTGCCCATTTTTTGTGCCTCCCAGATTCCCTCCCCAGTATGATCGCTCTCTCTCTCTCTCTCTCTCTTTCTCTCTCTGTTTCTCTCTCTCCCTCCCTACCTCCCTCTGTCCTCCTGTACTGCAAGTGTCTTTATTGTGTCCACAGTGCACACTTGAAATAGTTTAGAGTTGTCTCAGGTCCCGTGCCTCTCCACTCCAGAAATCCCGCAGCGATTCGAGGTCACCTGGTCAATGAATATGAAGGCTCTTCCTATTACGACTCTGTCAAAGGCAAATAACAAAGTGTTGCTAAATGAAATGCTACATTGCACCATTTTTGTGGAGGACAAGGAACATTTTCAGCATGGCTACCCACACACTTTCCTCACGGCTGTCCCCTGGAAAACCACTTTGTTTGACCCTAAGGAGTGAGAATTGACAAAGCAAGCTGGGAGCATTTGTTTCATCTGCTAAAGCCAAAGATTGAAAATGATTTCCCCCTCGCGCCGTCTGAGGATCCCGTGAAAGGGCTCATCAATTATTTCCTGCCCAGTGCTGGCTTGCTGAAGCTGGTTTTACACAGCACAGGTTTGTGCCTGAGCAGGTCCTGGCCCTCTCCTCTGCACACCTGCTCGTGATAGGGAAGGAGTCCTAAAATCTGTAGGCACTGACTTATTTCTGTCGTTGGGGCTTTGGTTGTTCATGGGTTTGGTTTTCGGTGTGTGTTTTTGCCTCAGTAAGTGACTCCATACACTCAGAGAGGTGCTGTGGTAGTTTTTCTCCCCCTGATCTTACCACTTAAACAATACACGCTTTATTGTGCAGCTCATCTGTTGTGCAAAAGTCTCTTTAAATACATTTATCATCAATAGCTATATTCACATGACTCTCTGACTGCTGGTAATCACATAAAACACACAGACATTCTCAGACACAAGTAAGTTTCCATTCCATTATTAAAAGTTTCCATATATAACCATAAAAGCATGGTGGGGCAAATCTAATGTTCCATATCATTTAGGTAGGATACCACATTACCCATTACAAAATTTCCTAATTAGCACATGGGCTAACTCTTAAAAACGAAATAAGCTAAAGCTTTTTAGGTGTATTTATATAAAGCCTGTACACAAAGGCTTTAATATGTTAAGCTCCTAAAAGGACAACAGGTTAAAGATGATTTTGTTGAACCAGCAAAGACTCGGGTACCGGGTACCATGTACCTTGTTATTTTGTTATGGTTTTGTTTTGGTTTTTTTGCAGTTGTTTGTGCATATGTGTGTGTGTGGGGGGGGGGGGGGGTGAAAATTGCCTTTTAAATTGGCTCTTTAAAGCAGTGAGCAGGAGGCTAATGTCTGGAGGCCCAGACTCAGCCCAAGTCTGCCAGTGATTTATGGCCTGGGTCAGCCATAGATTGACTCGTATGCAAGCAATGCAAATGAAATCAGGACCATCTGATGGAGATGCTCATTCCCAGCCTTAAACATTCTAAATTAACCACACCACCTTGCACATCCTGATCCAAACAGACATTTGTTTTGCTCCTCGACTCACCTGCCCCTCCCTCTAACCACCATAAACCATACGCTGAATCATACATCAATTAAATATTTACCAACAACGATATTGCTCTGGATTTCCGAGGATCAATGAGTTTGATGAAGATGGTCCATTTCAGAAAATAAACCTATGAAATTAGTTCCAGAATGGAATGAATATGTAAATTCAACCAGGCAAGGTGAACGGCAGAGAAAGGCAGTGTTTCATGTGGTAGAAAAAAAAAAGATTCTGCTTCTGACATAACAATAAACCAAAGCAGAAAATCAGAGCAGATTCACATTTATCCCAAAGCCAACCATGCAGCTGATTAGAGGCTCTTATGAGGTTGAAGCGTTTGTTGCACACTTCGTCTCCCCCTATTGAGGACTACACACATTAGACACTATAATGGTATGATAATATAATGTTTGTCCAGTTCATTAAACCTAAACTATTCCCTCTCACACTCTCTGATTAGCCAAATGGAGCACTGATTCCATTTGGTTGGTTGCATGATTTGAGCATTTTTTTGCATTTCCTAAAAACCCATGACAACAGAATCATCGCGAAATGAATCATCGTAATGATCCTAAAGGCATTCGTAACTAAGTAATGCATTGCAATTAAATACTGTGACACCAGTCAAACTGAAGCCAAATGTCTTTAAATACCATGTTTAACATTTGTGTTTGATGGCCAGTGTGTGAAGCCCAGTAACTCTCTTCTAGACAAAGGACAGTTGTCAGTTGTGATTACACCTGTAATTGTGATCCAGTACCTGCATTTGCTTTGTTGTTTTCAGAGGAAAGAAATATCGAACCTTAATAGATTAGTACATAACTTGTTTGTTTGTTTGTAAAAGTTTGACCTTCAGGATTGTAATCTTTATTAGTTGATCTTTACTGAGCCTTATATTACAGTATATATCGAAGACCTGAAACACCTGTGGTTTTACTTCCTGTTTTTTAAGAGAGAAATTGATACCATGATACCATTTTACCATTAAATTTACTTAGTTCTTTTGAAAAACCTTTGTAAAAAGGTCAAAAAAGAACCTGGAGCTTTGTGTGAGACTTTGCAGTATGGTATACTGGGAAAACTGGCACAGTGTCTTAGTGACCCTACAGTTTATTCCCAGGACCAAAGGACTTGCCAGCGGGGACTCAGCCATCAGAAAGATCCTGTTCCCTCTGGACCATCATTAAATGTTATTCCATCAAATGCACAGACAGTTTACAAGCCGCTCAATTTGTACCACTGTGGTCTTTGCCCCAGAGATATGCTTTAACTCTTGTCTGTTTATAGATCTTTGGGGTCTTTTAAAATACTCCACAGTAGCCGTTTCATTGCCGCAGTGTCAGAGAGACAAAGAAGTGAGGCAGATTAACAATATATATGGTATCACATAGGTAATGAGAAAACGAAGAAGAAATTCACAGCGCTTTTTATTTGACATCACTGGGGCTGATTACAAGGACAACTGTAAACAGATGCACCGTATGTACATATGATCATATGTACACGGGAAAAATCCAGTTGTCATTATTAATTAATAATAAGCAAATTAAGGACAAATAGATTTGAACTGTGTCTGATGGCACATTATCCCTCTAATGGCCCAGTACGGACCCTGTACATTAGTAGCTGCACGAAACATGTGGGTGGCAGTAGGGCATTGTGTTCTTACTCGGTTCCTTTAACTACTCATCCATGGTTGTGAGGCCCCAGACCACAAGGACAGAGGGTGAATAATGTCTTTCTCTTCTTTTAGAGAGAGCCATGCTTGGCTGATTATGGAACGGTTTGCCAGAATAGCAGAGATGGTGGCTTTTGTCCAAAACTGCGAAAAGGGAATAAAAAAGGGGGGATTTCAAATAGCTGATGTAATATGCTTCAGTATGGCCACACTGAACATCCTGAAAGCAGTAGCATTTGTTGTTTTGGACAAATTAACATAATGTCTTCACTGAGCCGTCTCCAATCTACAACACGGACTCTAACGTTCATATAATCTGTAAATAAAGTAATGAAAAATATCCCTCAGATGTATTTGTTATTGTAGGCACTACATTGATAACTAATAGGTTTGCCATTACCTGGACTCCAAGACACACACAAAGGTATGCGGTTTGTGCACACACTCTCTAGTGTATTAACATATCTTAGCCTTTATGTCAAAGCCAATATGCTCACCATACTGCAATACTGCAACCAGTCCTACTGGGAAGGAAAGCCTGAGGCCAAGAAAGAGCCACTCGGGATACACACACACACACACACACACACACACACACACTTGAACACCAAGCTGTGAAATCATTTGAATGATTCCTGTATTTAAGCAGGCTGTCTCTGTTACACCAGATGAGACACACTGGGTTAAACACATTCAGTGAAACAGTGCTGGAGGCCTGCTGTCCTGTGGGGGTGTTTGATTTCTGTTCCTCCCCATTCACATATGACATGAGGAACCTTTTGTGACAAATACCCTCAGAGACTGCTGAGTATTAATGCATATGCAAAGGTATAATCTGATCGTCTTGTATTATTCATGTCAGGAGAAATTATTTTTCAAACAAAGGATTACATTCTGTGCCGTGTGTCATTTGCTCAGGGAGCACTCAGCTGAACAGCGCTTTATAACATAAAATAGATATAAAACTTCACTTCATCAAGGCATCTGATTCCATTAATAAGTCTGGATGACTTAAAACATCGATGCTTAGTACTGAATCAAAGTGCAAATATATCTGCAGACCACACTGAAGGAAAAATGTGGTCAAGCAAAATTTTAAATAAAATGTATTTAATGTCTACAAATTTACACAAAACATAATGAGAAGAAAGATGCAAGAGTGAGACACTTGATGTGGTTGGACCCATCTCTAACTCTCTCTCTCTCTCTCTCTCTCTCTCTCTCTCTCTCTATCTATCTCTCTGTAAACACGCAAAATGTAAAACCACAGAAATCTTCATAATGAACTCCACTTTTGCACAATTCCCATTAACCAACACGAACTTTCGTCGTGGTTGGATAACAATAATAGTCCAAAAATAAACCCTGCCGTTTGGGCTATTTAACAGCATGTATCCCAGGGCGGGGGCGGGG
>JAOXYF010000012.1:11738537-11750051 GCA_028565775.1 Sternarchorhynchus goeldii | reverse complement strand
TTAAAATATTTTGCAGGCAGAAAATTATCATTCCTTTTTACAATTCCAATACTGCTAATCTACATTCAAGTCATATTTTTGTTCTCAAAGTCATTTGAATGCAACCCACATTTGGCTCACATGCACAGACAGGAATTGTAGATTTTTTTGCAATTTAAAAAATAACGTTTAAGATTGTAAATTTAGGGCACATTTAAGCAGTTCTTTAGCCCTCATGCCAAGAAAAAAACTCATCTCAGTACAGATGCTGAGAATGTTTTGGATTAGACTATTTGGAAGACCACATACACACTGCTACCATTTTTGTCATTCCCATGTGAAAACTATAAAGTTGTGCAGGTGTTGCCATTGTGTTCACTCAAATGAATAAGTCTACATAAAAATAAGTCTATATCTCATAGCATTTTGAGCCACTGCAAAAAACACCTTTATGACATTACCAACTAATTAAATGAGCTGACAATTAATTTGGTCATTGACTTCAGTTGACTATGCCAATCATCCCTAACTGACCCTGGGTCAGATCACACCTAACTGTTTGAAGTGTTGTGAAATCATCTTTATTTCCTTCCCTGTGCTAATATAGTAACTCAGAAAACACTGACACATTAATTTTTCACATGAAGTTTAATGAACACCTTTATTGTTATGAGTAACAAAGTTTAGAAGTTATTTTTGTAGCTACATGAATACCAAACTCGGTTTTCTAAAGCAAACAAGGCATAAACTATATTCTTTTAAACTTGGATTACAAACAAACCGGTGAACTAATGAACATGTGACTCGTGTACAATTTTGGAAGGAAAGCAATTCATAAATTATACCTTTTATTTTAATTTTATTTTCCTACTAAGTACTTCCTTATATTAACTGTGAATTCACTTACATACATAGCTACATAGTCCCTATGTAGTACCCTTTAAAACAATCAGTGTTACATTTTTATTACATTATTATTACTATGTACTAGCAAAACTATTAATATAATATTATTGTAATGTTACTGTATGTTTTTATATGTTATGGGTTTCTGTGTTATTACACCTTTACAATAAAGTATTGCTAATATACAATTTTTTTTGCATTGTTATTCTGCAACATTCATTCTAAATACTAACTCAGTGGGCAATGGCTAAATCTAACCTGTAGAATGTAAAATGTAACCAAAATGCTTTGTAGCAAGACAGTTTACTAAGTTAGCTGTTCTCTATTGATCACTTACAGACAAGTCTCTTTTAAAGGCATGAAATCAAGTTTATGAACTATAATAAAATCATTAATGAACTGAAAAATGGTTAAATGGATGTAGTGCCACAACTACATTAATTGAATCAGCTCTACCAATCTTTATACATTAATTGAGTCAGAACTACCAAACTTTATACATTAATTGAGTCAGAACTACCAAACTTTATAAATGTTCATGCCAGCCAGAAAGGTGGAGGTACAGATGCTCTATTTAATTGTTACTTCCATTGCAAGCAGTTATTGCTGAGTTACTTTACATTTGTTGAGTATCTGTGCAGTTCTGAAAGGGATCACAAGAATGATATTAGTAATGGTCTATACTCCTCCAAAGTATAGTGCAGACCTTACTGATGAATTTGCAGTTTTGTTACAGTTTTATTATCACTGATTTGGACTTCTGTGTCATATTGGACTCTTTTGGTCTCACTTAGCACAGTAGCACACTGGTAGCACAGATCATCACAGCCACACTCTAGATTTGGTTATCTCAAAGTGTCTCAACATATCAGTATGTAGTTTTGTCAAATTATTACTATGTGTTCTAATGGACCTCACTAGAACTGAAATGTATAAATTTCAGCTGCTGCACATTTCATGAGCAAAATGTGAATGGCACCATAAATACTATATCTGTAAGCAGCAACCACTTTTACAACTAGACTTCAGCAAGGTACAACATGAATGCTATGATAAAGGGGAGGCGGGACGACAGGTCTGAAAGGAAATATTTCATGCTCACCCCCACATATCAAAACTGGGAGCCAAGATTCAATGAGCCCCTGCACCAAGCTCAACACCAGAGCTGCTGACCTGAGACTGAGGATGGCCAAGATTAAATGAAGTGTCTGAAAACGTGAATGCAGCACTACAGACATTCACTACTGTCACTGGGACTAACCAGCTGATATATGCCACATCAACAGTGATGCTTGGCTACAAGATAAACATTATCAAGGAGTAGTATCCTCTGCAGAGAAGGTTTGAGGCCAAGTTAGGCCAATATGGAGAGAAGTTATCAGAAATTCAATATGGGCAATAGGGAGACCAGTCATAAGAAATTTAGAAAGGTGTGATGAAAGCACCTAAGAAGTAGAAAAAAGTTCCATATCTGAGGCATTGGAGACTGCCAAGCAAAGATTAACAACTCTAGTTGCCCATCTGAAGAGGTACACAGTAGAAGCAGAAGCTTGGACAATAAACAGGATGTTCTCCCATATATCATCCAAAGTGTACTCTTAAGGGCAGGGTAACAGCATTAGAACAGATACACTAAAGCCAGAGACTGAACAATACTTGAGAAGCATATGGGAGAAGGAAGCATCACACAACAATAATGCCCAGTCTTTTCTGAACCTGAGAGCAGACCACAGCAAACCTCCCTGAGTGACAGTGTGTCAGATATCAGATCTAGATGCCAGAGACAAACCTATGATGGCTGGAATCATGACAACTGTTTTTGTTGTTGTTGTTGTTGTTGTTGCTTTATCAGCAGGAAATGTTGAGCCCTGTTAACTCATATCTAGAATAGCAGTAGAAAAGTAACAGACTGTGGCCAGATACCTCTGGCATAATCTGACCTTCTGCTGGTTACAAAAATGAGGTTCCCATAAGGAAGCCATGAGCTCCACAGGCCACCTACTCTCCAAAAACATGACACCTCTTTCTTTAGCAGTCCAGGGGTCACCACACAGCGCAATGGGGGGGTGATCACTCAGCTGTATCTTCACCATGCTAATCCAATTTACCACCTCCCCCAGCTACAGATAATTACTAGTATTAAAGAGAGACAGAGAGAGTGAGAAAGACAAGGGAGCCTTAGGGTTTGTTCAATCACCTTCTTGTCTCTACAGGGGAAACTCAAGCTAAGGCATTGTTCAAAACTAAGAATGTGTTAACTATGGAGAGTAACGGAATTTAGAGTCAGGGAGAACACCCTTTGTCATAACACACTCCAGGTACCATTTGATCCTCACTGAAGGCCAAACCCAGAAGTTTTCTTCACCACCAAAGAGATGTTTGACGGCCTGCACAGCCTGAAGAATCAACAACTAAAGACGACTATCAGTTACTGAGATTATCCATTGCTACTGAATAGGTTATCAGTAGATAAATTACTTGTTTTCCGTTTGTAACAATGTCTTCTTTTACATATATATATATATATATATATATAAGACTCTGCTGCAGGAGATAATACACTCTTGTGATGCCTTATTTTCATTTTCAGCCAGTCTGAAATGTCACACAGCCTCATCCATCCGGTTAAGTGTAATCCTTACTTAATCTCTTGCATGAGCTGGGATCATATAGCATAACGTACTTTTTGTAATAAAAAAAATAAAAGTGCAGGGCAAAATTTAACCATGTCATATTAAATATTCACCATTGCATGTTAATATATCCGTATTCACCATTGCATTTTAATATATCCCAAAGCATATCACAGTTTGAAGCACATGCAGCAATTTTGTCACAATCCTGTCTGTATCATACAGCCTAAATGCAGAGGTATTTCAACTGCTTGAGTGTGATTATAAACTTAATGGATGACCTGCAGGCTTCTGGTAGATTGATAGCAAATAATAGACCTTAAAGGCCATGAAAGGCAATGCAGTAACAAGCCTTCTTTGATTTCAAAAGGAATTTTCACTGTGTCTGTATGTTCTCTTGTTATGTGTTACTTTATCTGGAACAGTTTATGGATTATAATTATTTCAGACCCATGACCAGCATTATGACAGTATTAAATTGCTATAGGACTGTTATACCTTAAGACAGTATTAAATTCCTATAATACTGTTCTGTTGTTTTATTATGTTACAGTTCTGTCATAATCATCATAATCATTTCATCCATGTGGTCTGCACTCTGCCCATACTGTTCTCTGTGTTCACACTGTTCTCTGTGTTCATACTGTTCTCTGTGTTCACACTGTTCTCTGTGCCCATACTGTTCTCTGTGTTCATACTGTTCTCTGTACTCATACTGTTCTGTGTTCACACTGTTCTCTGTGCCCATACTGTTCTCTGTGTTCACACTGTTCTCTGTGTTCATACTGTTCTCTGTGTTCACACTGTTCTCTGTGTTCACACTGTTCTCTGTGTTTACGCTGTTCTCTGTGCCCATACTGTTCTCTGTGTTCACACTGTTCTCTGTGTTCATACTGTTCTCTGTGTTCACACTATTCTCTGTGTTTACGCTGTTCTCTGTGCCCGTACTGTTCTCTGTGTTCACACTGTTCTCTGTGTTCATACTGTTCTCTGTACTCATACTGTTCTCTGTGTTCACACTGTTCTCTGTGTTCATACTGTTCTCTGTACTCATACTGTTCTCTGTGCTCATACTGTTTTCAGTGTGCTCACAGCTTTGCCTGTGCATTTATTTAGCTTGACACAGTGCTACAAAAGTGTCCCAATTCCAACCAATAAGAAATGGAGGAGGTGATTCCTGATGTACAGTGAATGGTGATCTGCTTGTTAAACTGTTAAGGAAACTGAGAACTTATCTAACACACACATGCAAAACTGTGACCTCCTGATTTATGTTTTACATTTTAGGCATTTAGCAGATACTCATCCAGAGCGACTTACAAAAGTACTTTGTCATTAATTTACAGAATGTATCCTAGCCAGTAAGTAGGATAGAGTTCAACATTTGAAGTAGAACACTGCTAAAATACAGGAATTGATGCTGATCCTAGTATAAGCTTTATGATTCCTTTTTTAAAAACTATTAAAGTAGTTATTTCTGATATATATACTTCTGATCATATGATCTTAACCACTGAGCAATGACTCTCCAATCAAAATTGACTAAAAGAAAAATGTCCAACCCATTCACAGTAAAGCAGTTAAAAATTAATAAGATCTTAAGAGAAATTACAAACTGGCACAGGCGTTGGTGTAGAGGTTCCAGATGCTCTTCAGATTTGTGGGCAGTTGAACTTTAAACCGCCACTGATGATCTGCATTTCACTTTAAGAGGCCTACAAGAAACTGAGCAGTGTTTTAGCCATATAAAGGATAGGGTGAGCACACATGTCCAACTCATTAAACACCTGCAAACATGATGGACCACTTGGAGAATGACGTGTGGAGCTGGACAGGAGAGCAGGAAGTTATTCTGAATGGCTGCCCACAGTCCTGAATGCAGACCCCTTCTCCTGAGCCAATGAGTATCAAGTGTGACCACCACATACTCCACACACTGATCTCAACCCCCTGCACCAAATAAACCTCAAGATGTTTCCACCTGCTGGCTTCATTATTGAGCCTGATAGGAAATCCTGTGACTTGCTAAAGCAAATGGGTCTATTAACTTTGAGAACATGGGCATCAGTCACATCCCAGGAGATACACCTTAAGAACATGATTCCAGCCCTGAAAAACATTGGAGGTTAGGAATATCACCTTATCTATTCTAACTAATCAGTGTTGATGCTGAATTAATTAAATGAAGAGCAAGTTACTTGATTGTTGAGAGACTCTTTTGATTGTTCTATTTTGATTGTTCTAGACGAACTCTTTTTTTCAGTAGATACTTTAAATCAGAACTTTCACGCAGCCAAGTAGATTTTGTTTTTTTGTTTGTTTGTTTGGTTTTTTTAGTACTGATTTTTCTGGGTCTCTTTACAAATACCACAGACCATAATGAATAATAGAGACATAATAGAGATATAAGAAAGAAAAAAAAAACAGACTATTTTCTCAGTCAGTCAGAAACATCAGTCAGACGCTAATTAAGTTAAAAATACTTGATAATGAAAAAATGTATGATTATTAAAAAGTGTGTGATTAATGAATGTGGAATTGAATCACACATTTTGCTTTTACATTTGTGTCATGATTGTAAGTGATAGTAAGAAAAGTTAGCTAGTCAGCCAATTAAACCCAGTCAAAAAATGTCTAACCATGAATCCACAGCCTCCACTTGTATCTTGGTGAAATGTTTAGTTGCTGGTTAGAGAGCCCAGGCCAAGTGTTGAATTTTGTTTTCCTCAAAGTAACTATTTCAAGTATAGCTGTAATGTAAAGACAGTTTAGTCAAAGTTGTTATGCTTACATAAAGCCTGCTCTGGATTGAGGCCATTCAGTGGAAGTGCCAAATATCACCAAAGATATCCAGTGGCAATCACCTGAAAATTCTGCTTACTTAGAATAGTAAGTTATCCTTCTGTAGTTCAATGACATAAGTTGTTGTTATAATGATAAAACCTAGAAAACAAGCTGGACCAGTTGAAATGTTTAGGCAGATGCTTTTGTTAGCTGGGATGACTGTAGAGTAGGGTTAACTACATTCTTATTAACAACATTCAGGATTAAACACTCAACTTCAGGATTAAAAAAATGCTTATATTTGCCATTTTGTGCCATTTTCAGACATAATTTCAGTGTTAAATACCCATGTAGTTCCAATTTTACAAAATATACAGATCTCACACTGCTTAAAGTAAAACATAAATAAATAAATAAATAAATAAATAGGCCAGGACATCAACAAATGAAGTGTTCTGCTGCCCTCTAGGGGTTATCTCCTTTATTACACTATTACACTTCTTTCCTGCTTTCTTTGTCTTTCTCTTAGACACACAAAAAGAAAAAAAAGTGTACATGTGTGACCTGTGTGTGTGTGTGTGTGTGTGTGTGTGTGAGTGAGTGAGTGAGTGAGTGAGTGAGAGAGAGAGAAAAGAAGATGTGTGGAAAATGTGTGGAAATATGTGCTAAAGAATGTTATAGTGACAGAACACGATGCAAGTCACTATCAATGATGCAAGTCACTAAGTGAGTCCAAGTGTGGGTGTATATCAGAGAGGATCTAAGGTGCAGACTGAGCAAAGGAAACAACATCTGGTATCATGGTACTATATGCTAGCGGGAGCATTACAGGCTAAGAGATACATCCATGTGACAGGCATCATAAACAGCAACATATACAAGGCATGTGAACGAGACATTCCCAATCCCAAATGAGAGGAGCTACAGAGAATGGTACAATAACAGCAAAGCTAAGATCCTGTGGAACCACCAGACAAGCAAGTGGCAAACCAACCAGACATACTGATAGTGTAAGATAGTATTCAATAGTATAAGATAGTACAACATAGTACAAGATAGTATACGATAGTATAAGATATTGCAAGATAGCAAAAGATAGTATAAGGTAGTATAAGGAAGCATAAGATGCAGCAGTGGGAACACGTGGCAGTTCCAGGAGATGGAAACATCTAAGGGAAGGATTATGATCAGTCATAGAAATACCAGGGGAAAAGAGGAAATAAATATAAGTGGGAAACACAAAGCCCATCCCAGTCATGATGGGGTTGCTTAAGGTTGTGATCCCTAAGATGCAGGAGTGATATCATCGATGTCACACCAGAAGAATGCAGTCTGGAAAGCAGCGAAAATACTGTGCTGCACACTGCTCCCACACCTGAGTGTGAGGAGAGGTGTGAGGAAAAGAAGTGAGACACCAAAAGAAGGAGAGAGAGAGAGAGAGAGAGAGAGAGAGAGAGAGAGAGAGAGACGTAATAAATACCTCTGTCTCAGAAACATCCTGCTACTCAGGAAACTTTGTGTACTAGTGTAATATACTGTGGTTTTGACTACCTCTGCATATTTGACTACAGTGCACTGCAGTTACTCCCTGGAATCTTCTTGAGAAAACAACAAGAACAAGAACATGAACAACAACAACAACAACAATAATAATAATTGTGCTTATATAATTACATCTGTTAAATTGTAATGGCATTCTCTGTGATCAGTTTATATTATCTTTTTTAGCAGAAATCATTCCCAGTACATCCAAGATTTAACCATCTCCAGTTTCCAGACATGAGTTGGGATTAGCCAATAGGCAGTGAGATCTGGGACAGGATTTTTGATCTATCCAATCTTGGGCAGTCATGGGTGGGATTTTCCTGTATTATCCTCTGAAGCTCATGTCCTGTGATCCATTATATGATCATTAATATTAGAGGATAAAGGTTGATGATGCAGAACTGACTGATTGAAACCCAAAGTATGTGAAAACTGATTTAACTGGTTTTATACTAGATTGATTGACAGGTCTTAGTTAACATTATTATAAAGCATCTTTCAGTAATGTGGTTGTGTATTATATATGAAGACGCTGACCTCTGTGCACAAGCATATTGATTAATAAGTAAATAGCTTAAGCAAGGAGATGGGCTGGATGTGTGTCTGTTGGTACTGTATATATTAGAAGTTTAATATGTTCTGAACCTCAATCAATATCATTTCATGATGGAAACTGGAGAATAACAATTTATTTATAATGTAATAAATACATTCTATTATGACACAGATGTCTCCTTTAGGTATTTCACATAAGCAAATTGATCTTTATTAAAGATGAGTAAACATTTTTAACAGTGATAATTACCTGACATTCTGAAATATTTGACATGCATTAGTCAATTCTTTTCCTTTTTAAAACCTGTTTGTCTTCAGTGATAATTCTTCTACCTCTTTTTAATACAGTAACACTTCAAAAAAATATATACATTAGATTGTCTCAGTTTGGTTCATTTAGGAATCTATATTTAAATGCTGTGACACTAGTTCGTGTCTGGTCCTGGAAGTCTAAAGGTACATTAGTTATCTACATCTGAAAGACTGGAGGACTTCCCTTATACCTTCCATTGCTGTAAAAGGAGTGAACATTCAAATTATTAAAAAAATATATGTGCAAAGAAAACGTAATATATTTTTATTGTCATAATACCGATGTAAAAGACTTCGCATTGATGTGTGGCTGTGAAGACAATACAGTGAACAATGTGTCACTTGAAATGAATGAATAGGCTGCTAGACTGTGACTGAGGCTCTTAGCATGAAACAGGAAGAATAGCCAAGCTAGAGAAAAGTAGTTGAATCAAAGGTACTTATCTATAAGTTCATTTATGTCTCTGCACTCACTGTAATTATTCTTTAAAAGGTAACGTATGCCAAAGAACCCAATGTTCCAAAACCAAGCTTTTTAACATCTTTTAGTTTTAACATTTTCTTTATGTAAAACGTTCCAGTGCTGCTTGAGCAGGATCAGGGATCATTCTTCAACTGTGAGATGACAGATCATTCTCCATTGTATCAACACTGGTTTTCATGAAAAAATGTTTGTGTTGTGCGGTTGTGAACTTTGCATCACAAAAGAATGTGTAAGGTTTCAACATCAGAATGCTCTTCTTGAAATTACAAGAAAGTGTAATGGGCCAATAAAAGGAACGCTCTTGTTTGCTGTTCACGTCGAGCTAGTTTAACAAAGAAGACTTTGAGACGTGTTTTAAAGCTTTTGAGGTTTAGCTTTTCTGAGTTACGATGAAATGGTGCAGAAAGGCATGCCTCACTGACTCCAGGCAAAGGGAGGACTGAATATTTGCTTAACTGCACCCTTTACTGTAGTGAACTAAACCTCTGTTTGATTTTAAATTTGTTTTCCTGCCAACATTTTCTAGGCAAAGAATGATGTTAAAGTTTTTAATACAGAGAAACATTTTTCAGTTGAGTAATCTAAGATGAGAATTCTAAGTATTGAAAGTATCATATTAACAGCATTCATTCATTTATCACACAAATGTTATTTGTGTAATCAAACGCATATACTGAATACACACACTGGAAACTCTATTCTAAGCACAAATAGACTAAATAAAAAAGACATATTAGAACAAGCTAAGCAAACTAATAAACAACATGTTAAAACATCTAAATGTGAGTTTAAACAAATTTACAGTCTGCAGGGAGGCACTGGTCATCCTGGGAGTCCCTCCATGCCTGCCCTGCTCTCTCTGTCTATGTGGCAGCTGCTACCACCAACTCCCCCCCTCTTAAGGGACAGACGGTCCAGCAACCCCAGGCAGCACCAAATCTCTGAGGCATGAGAGTGTGCGGGGGTGGAGCGGCATAAGCCGTGTCTGCTGGACGCCCAGCCTCCCATCCGTGACGCCCGCCTCAGAGTTACTGACGCCATGCTGAAATTTCTACTGTGGGACGCTAGTGCTGGTGCTCCACAAAGCCGAGCGCAAAGAACGGTGAAGCCGCACTTAGTGTCCTCATCCCACAGGAATGAAGCACCCTTTGCTGTGATGTGACGGCCCTATGGGTTGTCTAGTTTTTTGCTTTTAGGAAATGAGGAGGTGTAGTTGGAGTTAACTGGCTGCTGGGATACTGGTGTGTCGTGGATGTCTATATAATACCTTTTCATTGTTGGGAAGGGGGGAGTGTCTGTTTGTAAGTTTTGACTTCGGCTGCTGATAGGGGTATTTTGCCAAGAACAACCAAACGTGCTTTAGTGATGCTATCTAGTTACATTAATTTCCGATTAAACTGTTTGTCAACTACCTCCATTGTTAGTTATGAACCAAGTCTTGAACGGTCTGTAAGTGTGGTTTGGTATTGTCCTTGTTTGGGTTTTTTTCTGTTTGTTTGGTGCCAGCTGAGTTTAAATTTTGTGTGTTGGGCTCTTTTCCCTGTGAGGTTTGGTTAATCATGTTAACTTATTTTTGAATGGTTGGAACTGTGGTTGGAACAGTTTTCTAAGGGGCATTTCCGAAGTACCAGGAATGGTCTGTTCACGAGAAAAACTAAACCTAACATTAACTCTGCTCACATATTGAAAATTGTTCATGGTGCAACTCCCACCACTGGTAACTGTTCTAGGGTCTACTTAGCTGTGTTTGGGTAGTGTTAGTAGGGGAGAGGTTATCCCACACTTGCCTGGCATCCTTATTTATGGCTTCTGATGTTCAGGATTGTTTTCAGGATTCATTTTCTGAGGAGCAGTAGGTGGAGGTGGCTGATTCATTTAACAACTGGGTTAAGTGCCTCGGATAAACGCCTGAAAGATAGCATTAAAGCGATCGTTAATTAGGCTTTGGTGGATCCTCTACCTGTTGGGTGAGCTACTGCAGTGTTGTCTGTGTTAGCAAAGGGGGGGGGTCATTTGAACAACAAAGGGAGAGCCTTCTCCTGATGTTGGAGGAGCGAAAGCTTGAGTGGGAATTTGAAGTGGTTCGACAGAGTCTGGAACACCAGAGACTTGAATTGGCGCATCAGCGCCTGCTGCTCATTAGAGGGTAAATCCTGTGGGTGGTTATTCACAAACTGGGCACGATGGGCTTCTACAAGGACTTTTCCCCCAGTCTGACACTGGAAAGAATTTAATAATATTAATAATAATAATACATTTTATTTATAACGCACTTTACATTTAGAACAAATCTCAAAGTGCTACAATCGCCATCAA
>JAOXYF010000012.1:11710771-11730328 GCA_028565775.1 Sternarchorhynchus goeldii | reverse complement strand
TATATATATATATATATATATATATATGTTTCATACATTAATTTGGAAATATGATAGGGAAATCAAAATCTGATATATATACAAAGGAAAATATACAAAGGAAATTTAACATACGTTGGATGAACAGACAGACATTCACACGCCACGCCACGCCACGCCACGCCACACACCTCGACGCACACACAGTCACACGGACACGTCCACACAGTCACACGGACACCGGACAAGGGAGGAGGCAATGGCGGCCACCGTGACAGTTATGTTTACGCCTTTAAATTTATATAAGAACGTTGTATCCAGATCTTGTAACAGCTGGTAGTGTTTCAGTTTAGCAGCAGAATGTCAAATTAGACGTTTCCAGTGTATTCTGTGTTTACAAGGGAATAAATCGACGGTTTAAAAAGTATATACAGTATTTTTTTTTACTTGGAATCATACCTTTAAGAATAACCTATGTACAAGGGGGTGGGGGAATAATTATGTATTTACTTTAGTTATAGTTATAACCTAGACACAAGGGGGAGCTGATCTGCTCTATAAGAAATAGTTGAGCTCAAGTGGGTGGGGTTGGTCTGTATCGATAAACTGCATGTGCATTACATGAAACTTTGAGTGATATTTAACTTCCAATATAATGTATTGGTCATTAATTAATAATCCAGTAATTAACAATTAATGTTTAATAAATAATTAATATCTTAATTTATTATTTCACATGTTAGTAAGGAGTCTGTTGTGTTGTTATGTGCATGCACATGTTGCAGTTTTTTTGGTTCTGTTTTGTTTGTTTGTAACCATAACCACATCTCTAAAGAATTTTGATAAAGGTGGTCCATTCCAGGTCAATAATCAGTTTGTCGTGTGTATCATATTTCTTGAAAAAGTACTTATCTGTGATCAGTTTTTGTAATTTACATGCTCGTATTTGTAGCCATAAATTGGTAACTGATGGTAAAGAAGAAGAAGAAGAAGCAGAAGAAGAAGACTATTCTCGTATGCGTTATTACATTACAAAATTCACTACAGTTATACTCAAACTACAACTCCATTTCGCAAAGACCCATATTTGAAGCAATAGGCTATAGTGAGTTCATTTTTTCATGCTTTTAAAATGCAATAAAGAAACGGAACAAATTGTTTTATTCTGAACTCGTAAAACCAGTCTGACTTGCAAAATTCCACACAGTCACCAACAGAGTAGCATGTCAGGACCAATCGGGCTAACGTATGACAGTCTTGTGACATAAGCGCTATGCTCTAAGACGCTCAAAAGCAGGGTCTCATGTCGGTAATGTTTACTTAAGGGAAATGTGTTTATTAAACTGGAAAGGTCGCCGGATGAGATGATCACTCTTTAGTTCTATCTTTTCTTATAAAGTCCTTCAATTACATATTCATACATAATTTCAAGTAACCGTATCTCAAACTTCTGTTTAGTAATAATTGGTCTTTCTTGTTTAGATTAGGACAGGTGTGGCAAGTGATTGACTATGTAGTAGCCACTAAAATTTCACCATTATGCCCCGGTCCCGCCCTATTTTCAGACAAAGCCCAATCAAGGAAAGGATTACTTCCTCGCGCTTGCTTCGCTGGATGCAGATTGAGTAAGGTTTCTTGAAAGAATTACGTTGTAGAAGTGTAGACGTATTCCAAGTAAGCATGTTTCTCTGAAGATCTTCAATCTTTGTTTGTTTATTTTTTTTAAAGACCGGCGAGTAAGCGAGTGTGTTTTGGAAGCCAGTGCTTAAACTGTGGACAAAAAATTGCGAAGCGTCTTGACTTGACCCGCCGAAACCACATAATTCCAAGTGAGTAGCTTGCTAACGTTAACTAATTTCTTCTGAAAGACGTATTTTGTACTGCAGTAGTTGAAACTGTCGTTAGAAAACGTAAAACTTAGAAGTGGAATTTGTCTGCGCTGTATTTGCAAACTAAAGCTTCGAGTCTCGCCCCTTCGGTTTGTTTGTTTGTTTTGCGTTTTGTCTTGGATTAGCAAGTGCGCGCACTTGACCGTCCGAATCAAAAGCGTGAGTTTTGTGTGCTTCCGTCCGGGATTGTCTCTTGATCTTTAACTTTCCTTTTGTAAAGTGATCATGTCGGATGTACGATTTGCCGGAGTGTTACTTTAACTTGAACGCCTGCTTTCAAAAAGTTATTCTTTGCTGACTGACTGAAGTTTGACACTGACATCAACGTTGGATCTTTCCATACACCTTTGTCTACTTGTACTTTATTGGTGCTCGTTTAATATTAAAATATACAGTAACGTTATTATTCATCTATCTATCTATCTATCTATCTATCTATCTATCTATCTTGTGTGTGAGACAAAATGGCTAATTGCATTTGTAGGCTATATCTTAAATTGTTTCCTGTAAAGTCGTGGTTTATCAGTTTCAAGTGGGCTCCAACACCCCAGAGGTTCTGTGCTCTTCCACCCCCAGTTCAGTTCCGTTCTGCAAGACTATGTCCTACTATCAGTGCTGTAGGAGATTCTGCAAGGCCTGGTTTTACTTCTCTCTTAGGTTGCTGTGTTAGAATATCACGGTCGAACAACTTTGAGGCCTCCCTCCCTCCTGCTCTCTCTCTCTCATTCCCTCTCTCTTTCTTTCTCTCTCTCTCTCTCTCATTCCCTCTCTCTTTCTTTCTCTCTCTCTCTCTCTCTCTCTCTCTCTCTCTCTCTCTCATTCCCTCTCTCTTTCTTTCTTTCTTGCTCTCATGTTCTATCTCTCTCTCCCTTTCTTTGCCTTCCCTCCCCATGCCCCTTTGCATTAAGTGTCAGTTGACAGTTTCTTCCAGTCTTGTTCTGCTCAGACAGCTTTAACCTTTTACTGCACAGAGTAAGTGGACACTAGTGAGAGAAGGGAGCTGTGGGTTGTACGCCTTTAGCTGAACTTGTAATGTTGAGCAGAGCTGGCTGGCGAACAAGGCCGGTTGCATTCTGTTCGGTCGCTGCAAGCCATTAAAGGTGCAGGACTGCAGGATGTCCCATGCATGCTGTGTCTGATGTGCATGGGGGCAAGGGGAGAGTGTTTACTCTGGGATTCCAGCGAGATTAGTAAAGGTCTCCATTTAGTAAGTCAGTAAGATGTGTTTAAGCAGGTTTGGGGTCAATGGCGGTATCAGTATGTCCAGTCCTCTCGTGTCATCTGAGAATCTGGAATAGTGTGTGTGTGTGTGTGTTTCACTTTGTGTAGCCTTTAGGGCCACACTCAAAAATCTGCTTTATCAGCATATTGTTTACTCTGTCACTGGGTGTCGGGAAGAAACATTAAGGTAGTAAGAATTGTTTTTAAATATAAAGTCTGAGATACTTGCTTTAAGTAATGGCTCACTAATGTTTACTTGTGGTGGTTGGCACATTAAGAGCCAAGCTTCTGAGTTTGTCACATGCAGAGCAGAAGGGCTCATGGCTGTACAGAGTAGAACGTTCTTCCTGAATGCTTCTTCTGAGGTGTCAGAAGCTGAAAAGTAAAGCTGTCAGCCATGTTTACTTTTGGGGAAGGGGGGAGGGGCGAAGCATGTGTAAGATGGAGTAGTAACAGAAACCTGACGCACAGAAACTGCTTTCTCCAATTTCTGATTCAGCTCATTTGTCTGCTATACAGCTCTTCATGAAATGGATCCGATGTTGTCACTTGGCAAAAATGCACAAATATCCTGAGGGAGAAGCAGTTAGTTCAGATGATGGTATACCTTGGTGGATAATTCTGGGTGCTGACTTGCATTGGGTATAATCTCCTGAAACTGTGGTCTGGATGCTTTGTGTTTGTGCGTGTCTGGAAGGAGATCGTAGAAGGATTCGACTGGGCTCAGTCAGGCTGAACTCGTGTACCTTGCCTGGGTCACGGTTGTCCTGATGGAGCCTGTGTGGAGAGCATTACCATGTGGATGGCTCTGGTTTGAGAAGAATGAGAGTGAAGTGAAGACATCTGAGACTATGTGAAATGTTGGGCAGGCGTCTCATCTGTTGCTGATTAAGTGATACTTTGTTTAATCAGTGATACTCACTTAGTCACTTAACCCTCTTTGGTCTGACTTGTAATATTTGTCATGATCATTGAAGTCAATGTATTCAAAATGGGATTGCAGTTTGTGATGGTTGGATTTAATAATTAATAAAACTAGACTATTGTGAGATTTAATCCATGTCTAAGTAACTTGCCCATCGTGATTTAGGATAAATATTTAAAATGGAATTACACAAGTTCTCTCCTGAGCAGCAGGTGAGTTGTGTAGTCCTGGTGACACAATCTTGTGTGCAGGTGATATTCTGAAGAACATCCCATTGCGTTTGTTCTCGATACTGAGCGTGCAGTGGCAGTTCAGGTGTACAGTGCATGTAGTCTGCAGACACAGCAGGAGTGAATCAGCAGAGCTGACGTCAGCCTTCTTCTCCACGTCTGCTGCTAGGTACCCAGCTGGCTTGGCTTCAGCGCAGCTCCGTGGAGTCACGTGACCATCGTACCCGAGAGGACGGTGAAGAACGGTGGAACCTAACCGCACCACACGCTGCTCACTTTGAGTTTGTTTTATTAGGCAAACTCCGGTTCACACCTTCACAAGTGAACCATGTGTGAATCTTACGATCAGTTATAATGTATGTCCTCAAAATATGAGGAAGCAGATATGCAGAGCCTCTACTCTCTAAGTATGTTGGGAGTGCTTCTCCTGGATCAGGTTCTTAGGGTATCAGAAACAAGAACTGACCCAACAGCGGTCTGGGCGCCCTGGGAAGCCTGATACATGTGACCCTCAGGTGTAGCCCTGCTTTATGCAGTTATTTTTAACCGGTGCTCTGCAGCTACTGATTAGGTTTCACACATCTTGATATCCCGATACACACGGCTCCATATTCTCATCGAGGTTAAAGGCCAGTGGGGGGGGGGGGAAACTAGAAAGAGGACCATCTCCTAAATATTATGAACAATTCCAGCACATTGTGTAAGACCAACACGCCTGCACACATCATATACTGAGGCACAATAGTGGATGCTAGTGGAGGCACAGACGTGCTAAATTAAATGACGGTTCACTCCTCCACACACCTACACGAGGGAGGGAGGGAGGGAGGGAGGGAGGGAGAGAGAGATTGATTGATTGACCTGCATTGATGGATTTAGCTTTTTTTTCTGTGATTCTGACAGGTTGGGCAGAGAGAGTCGGTGACTGTGTTTTTGTTCACCCCTGCAGAATAATATTAATAGCGGGGCATCTCTCTCTAAGAAGTGTTCCAGAATCTTCCACAGCCCCATTCCATTTCAGCAAATTAAAGGGCCAGGTCCTTGTGGAGCGGTGTAACAATCCTCGAAGCATTCCTAATGCAGGCATAATTTGCTCTTTCACCCCTGACTTCTTGTGATCAAGTTCATGAGGCTCCTAAACTTGTTATGAAAGTGTGGGGGCCAGACTTGCACTGATCTGTGCTCTGAGCAGCCTTGTCCTGGACATGTCCTGTTCGTGGGGACCCAGTGCTCTACACAATGGCATCCATGTCCTGCTCTAACACACCGTATGCACCTCATGAAGGTCTTAATAACTGTGTTTACGAAGGTGAAAAGGTCAATCAAGTACATTCATGCAGGGATGGCCAAAAACCTTGCAGTGCATGGGGTTGTCAGGACTGACATTGAGTACCAGTCTACCAAACCAGTACAGGTGTACGACACAAGTGTATCGTTGGGGTGAACCTGCATGAGCTAAACTGCCGTTTTTCTTACATCTGCTGTCTGGAAATCAAGGCTTCACTTGTGTACTGCTCCTCTTGTTTAATTGATGAGAGATTTCCATGGGCTGCCAAGTGCACCTTGGCCACCTCTTTCCTTGGATTGGCTCTTAATAATTTAGCTGTGTAGGGAAATGGCAAAGCAAGCCCAAAGTAAACCCTCATGTGTGTACCTTTCTTGGCCAGAGTTAGAGGTTTTAAAATTGAGTTTGAGAGAAACTCACCTTATGCACTAGATGTCATTTTTAATCCTGATGAGATGGTGGTGGTGGATAAACACTGGGCCAGCTTCATAAAACATTGTGCTACATCACACAATGTGAGACACCAGTATCTAATTCTTATCTGCAAAGTTGGTGTACCAGTCCAATTTACCTCTGCTGTAAATTTCTGTGCCCAAGGTGAAAGCCAGTCAATTAAAGAGCCATATTAAGAGACCAGTGACTGACTGACTAACCCTAGTCAGACCAGTGGTACACTAAAAAACTTGCAGTTCCAAAAAAAGCTAGCATTTGTGGCATCACCAAGCCAGGAACCAAGGTGATGACTTCAGTTTTTCTAAATCATGGCTGAGCAGCAAAAAAAAACTTCTCTCCTCAGTCTATATCTGTTTATAGTTCCACTAGAACACCTACATTTGCATTTTCTATGACAAAAGTTCATGGCTTTTTGAGATCCTGTTCAAGTAAGTCACCCGCCTCTTCATGTAGGTTATTCCTACTACTGCACTTGCTAAGTTTACCACCATGCTCATCCCAAACAGTACAGAATGTAACCTTTATGCAAAGTTGTCAATTAGATAAATGGGTGCGTGTACGTTTTTGTTGATTTGCATGTGCGACAAAACATTGTTCAGAAAAAAATTAAATAACCGAGTCCAATTCGTATCGATTCCTTTCCAGCAAATTAGGGTATGCAAAAAAAAATGCATTATAATCATACTGTGTTATAAGGTTGTCTTATCATGTCCTAATGTTAAAACACACTTTTGAACTGTTGATGTGATTAAAAACTGGCCTGGATCAACTGTGATGTTGGAAATTGGTCCTGATGCTCACATCACACGATAATAAAAGTTGGGGTTTGCTAGGAGACGTATTTGCGTGTTGCCGACTCCTGCGGCAGCTCGAATGCACAAGCCAATGTAGCAAAAATCATTGAAAGAACGGGAATGTTATTCAGCCCTATAGGTGTAGATCAATGTTTCCTAAACCCGTCCTTGCGGCCCACCAGATGGTTCCACGTTTTTTGCTCTGCCCAGCTTCCCAACGCATTACATTAGAGCAAAAACATCTAACCGTCTGGTGAACCCCGAGGACTGGGTTGGGCAACGCTTGTCTAGATGATTCATGAGAGACAGTGGAGGTGTTTTGAATGCTCATCTGACCACTGGATCTAAATTCTCCAACACACATGATCAGGAACAGCTTGGTTATCTCTTCAGTAAAGGCCACCTGTGCCAGTCTTTCTATTTCTCTCTTTTGGGCAGCAATAATTTGTACGAGGGAGAAAACCAGAATGGAGCAGAAAAACAAGAGGATAGGGTGATCACCCTGCTCCTTTGTGGTTCCTCTGACTGGAATTGGTTGATTTTGAGAGTTATTTGCCGATGCCTTACGTTCCCTTGTGTTCTTTTCTATGCTCTACCGGCGCTGTTCAGGGCCCTGGGGCCTCGTCACTGCTCACAGACGAGCACCATTTCTCTGACGAGCACCATTATGTTTGTGTGTGCCAGCTGGTAATCCCTTCATTGGGAGCAGCTGTCTGAAGTGGCCCTTGGCTAGTGCCTTCTGTGTGATTTTGCTCTGCTCTCCCCTTCATACCCCCTACTTTAGAACAGCAGAACCCCCAGACCTGAGTGACTCAGAGAAGGGCGACCCACGTATTGGCCAGGCTTCTTTAGATTAGACACGTTCGTTTGTATATTCTTAATATAGATAGTGTGTGTGTGTGTGTGTGTGTGTGTGTGTGTGTGTGAACTGTATTGTATAGGGAGAGCATGGCCATTCAGGGTTAGTCATGTGACTGTGCCATGCTAACAGTAAAACCATTTAGTACGATTAACCAGTAATGCACACGTTCATCTCATCAGTGGGAATTTGATTTTAACGAACGCCACTCAACTACTTGGGCCACTGTAATAAACTAACTCTGGGGTATAGCTTCACTAGTCTTGGTGTGTGTGGGTGAGAGAGAGAGAGAGTAGTATTATCTTAACTGGTTTGTGTTAACTTTAAACTGCTTCACCTTTGACACAAAGTATTACTCACTAGTAAGGAGTTAGTACTGTTGCTAAAATGGCATCATGCAAACCTGTCAACTGTTAAGACAACAAGAATTTCTTTGGCACTTTATCATACTACAGAAAACAAACGGTGGCTAATAGATTTAACCGCTCCAGAATCCTCCAGCGTGATGCAGAGACTACACCCCTAATCTCTCACAGATGAGAGAACATCAAAAGCGTGCTCGTCAATCGTGAGAGAAATTGTGGCCAGAGCATGAGTGGAGTGGCATGGCAGAAAACTCCACTCGTCTCTATGTTGTGATCTGTCCTCTCCAAGTCTGCTCCGTTATCTCTGTTTTCCATTCCTCTATCCTGCTCCAGCCAAAAAAAAGTGGTTATGTTTTAAATATGTTTTAAACTTAACTTATCAAAATGAGAGAAAAATGGCACTTTAAGAAAGGTGCTATGCTCTATTGAACTGAAGGAAAAACATCAACAGGTTGTAGAAATTTTATCTAAAATAATTTTAACAAAAATGGTAATATTTAACCTACTTTGTAGGCATACATCCCTGCAGATGGAAAAGAATGCCGTGTTTGAGACGTTTTTTAGAGTTTAAAAAACTTTTTTTTTTGTCTTTTTAGATTCCACAATGAATTCGTTGTGGTAGTGATGGTCTTTCTGTACTTGTTTGACATTAGGAGATTAATCAGGGGCTTGTATTTTTGTTCATTTTCACTGCAGTTTCATTATGGACTGCCGTGTGTTTCCTTACTAGAGCGAAAGAAATCCTTCTCTGGACGAAACTGTTTCTCTCTGCTTTTTCTCCATACAGCTCACATACTCCTACTCTGCTACGGTAGCCTGGACCAACTCTTGATGTGCTGCATGTACATTTCTCAACACATCCACTAAAATAACTCCACCAAAAGAATTAATTATCAGCCATTCCTCCTCATGGCTTACTGTGGGGGTTGTGTGCTGTATTGATGATCATTTTGGTGAACACACTTGGACCATCCGAGTGAATGTCCGTCTCTCTCTTGTATACGTCTTGTTCACAAGTTAGGGAAGGACGGAGCGAGAGTTTGACAGGTGGCCTGGTGCAACATCTGCAGTGATTCTGACGCTGTACGGGTCTGTTGTGGTGAAGAGGGAGCTGGACCCGAAAGACAAAGGGTGGCTGGCCCCTCCCTTACAGATAGGGTGAGGAGCTCGGCAGGAGGTGGCATGGGAGAGAGAGACCTGGGCTTCTTTCATAGGTTGCTGCCCTTGCAAGGTGAACCTGGCCTGGACATGCAGTGGACGATAGATGGATGGATGGATGGATGGATGAATGTTTACATACATACACTATATATATCTTTGTGTGTATGTATGCTTGAAGTGAAGAAAAGTTACCATTTAAAGTGAGTGACTTGACATGTGAGGGCCTGTGCATATGTGGTTAAAGCACAAATAGGCCAAAGCATGCGTACTTCAGATATTTCATTTCTGGCTATCATTCGCTTAAATCTATTTTTGCTTTCCATGAAGCACACCAGCTTAGTAGTTTATTTAATATGTATGTCCTTTAGGGAGGGAAGGAGTATGTACAGTGCTATGAATGAAGGGCCCCAGTGTAATTTGAAACTAGCTTTATCCCACTGCCTTGCTTTGCCCTGCTGTAGTTTATGGCAGGTCTGTGGCGTGCTGGCCAAAAGCTTCCACATGATCATAATGCTTCTGGGCCCACTGGATGGCTCAAGTTGTGCATCAAACGGCGCTGCGTTTGGTAGTGTTAGCTTGTTAGCTTTAGCACTGGCCCTAATGGATACCCTTTTCACTCTGAAGCATCCATGGTGGCACCAAGAAAGAGGAGGAAAGTTGAGCGCCTGCTGAGTGATGTGCAGTGAAATGGGCCGTGACGGGCTGCCTTTGTGTCTTCTGCTGTTGCGGTAATGGGAGAGACTACATGTTAAGAGACCAGATGAATGGCATCCATGTTTTGTACGTGGGGGCATGTTTTCCCTCACAAAACTGCCTGAGCGTAACTGCGGCCTCCCCATCTGCTGAACACCGGTTCCACTGGCATCGTTTCCTCTGACTGTAAGCCCATCCTCTAATAGACCAGAGTAGAAACTACAAGTGGGCTGAGCCTGTGGTTTGAGGAGAAAAGGAATGGTGAGCACATGTGCTGGTGTGACATTCGAATGGTGTGAAGATCAATCCAAATCCCATTATGATGTCCAAAAACCGAATGGGTCTTCCCTTAACGCCAGCATTAAATTTGATCGTATTTTATTTTGTGCTCATGGAACATCTCCCTGTTATACTCTTGTTAAGTGAAGTCGTTTAATGTCGGCTCTTATAGTGCACGTTTGTCGTGCAAGTTACACTTCCTCAGGGCCAGTGTTTGAATTTGTGCGTAATCCCTCAAAACTAGCATGTTAAAATTAGGCTAATCTTTTAACTGATCTCCTCTGTCAGAAGTCATTTTCTTTGTGTATTCTGGCTGCTGGAACCAGTCTCCTTTTAAACCGCTGCTGTAACCTGGAAGGGCAAGCAGCCAAATCCAGAGCTTCAGAGCTTTCCTGAAGCGATATCCACACCCTGGAGATGAACCTCAAGAGAGAAGACCGCAGCAGTGCCTTCCAGTCATTGAAAATCTAGCTCTCAAATCCTTGTAAACCTTCATCTTGGGTAGTTGGGTTAGGTCCCCTCTGTAAGAGCATTTCATTTGGGATAAGAGAGCACTCTGTATAGGGGGGGTGTGTGTGGGTGTGTGTGTGTGTGGTTTGCATATTGTTGTGCATGTATTATACACACCTGTTTGTGGGTGTGTGCGTTCATGTGTGCGCATGTGTGGCAACTGTAAAATCATTGTTTTTGTTTGCCTCAGCATTCGCATGAGGTGTGCAGTGTCCTTCTTCCCAGCAGTGGATGTCCTTGTGCAGTTAGAGCTATTTTTTTAAGGATTTGTATCTCTTAAGCCTCTTAACATTTACTAACTAACTAAGGCCTGGTGCTTCTCTCTCACTACACAAGTTCAATATCAAGCACACACAGTAGGCCTGTATCTTAGCTGTGCACTTATTAACTGACATTCTGACCAGGTTTTTTTGATAAATTATTAAGACTTTTAATGGATTGAAACCTGCTTATGTAGCTACAAAACGTGCATCAGGGTACTGCACTGCAGAACTCCTGATGATGGTAATACTGCCATGTCCTATTCCCTGAGGACCAAGCACTGAGTTCTGTAATACTGGTTATCCCACAAATTGGATGTCTGGTCTTAGATCTGGAGGGTTAAAACATGGTCTCAGGCTTCAAATGCAAATGTCACTTATCACCACCACCCAGATGATGTATGTCTCAACTGCTATGTTCTCAATAGCAAATGCAGTAGACCGTAATGAACCATCTCTTATTTGATAAACTATAGTTTATTGTTTTATAATGTATTGTTCATAAAAACGAAATTTTCTTTTCTTTGTGGCAAATCCTTTTAGCTTCACAATAAGTTTCTATACAAAAACCAGATGGGCTGTAATTCCACTATAGAAGTGTATTCAGAACATTTAGCTTGTTGTAGGGTGACACCCATTGTATTCTGGATGTCCAACACTGGGAGGTGCCTCAGTGTCATGACTCCACAGTACCGTATCAGCATTTCACCACAGTGTTTCTCATGCAGGATTAAGCAGTTTAAGTTCTCAGCGTGGAGAGTTTGTGGACTGAGGGAGAGAGTATCTGCCTGAACGGATACTTGGAGACGTCTGTTTAAAGAACATGCAACTAGTTCATCAGGAAGTGAAATGAAGAATCTGGATCAGCAGGTCAATATGAACCCTGGGATACTTATAATGGACACTGTACTTTTACAAACAGTGGATGGTGTGATAGTGAGTGAGTCAAGCTTTCTCTCTCTCTCTCGCTCTCGCTCTCTGTGTCCGTCACTGTTCAAATGTATGTGAGGGCACTGTTCAGTTATGACCCAGATGCCCCTGTCTCTCTGATGCCCTTCCGCCCCCCCGGTCTGTCTCTCACGCACACACAAATCCAAGCAGCTACACAGACAATGAAAGATTTATATGACTTCAGCCTTTTGTGAAGCTGCTGTTTCTGGAGGTCTTGTAAAGTAGGCAGATCCCACAGCATGTGACGACAGTACCTGCTTACAGCCGTTTGGCTTTCTGACGGGTTTCCTTTACTGTGGTTGGCGGTGGCGTAGTCTGTGGTTCATCACGCCTCAGTGTTTACTGCACTGACTGTGTGTGTCCTCTTGTGAAACAATGAATTTCAACACTGGATATTTTAATTACAATTTATATTGGATATTTTACTTGATACATAGACATGCAGAAGTACACTAGGTTTATCTGCTAGATCTGTTAAAATGCGACAAAGTGAAATTAGTCATCTAATTGCGTTGATTGTGTGGATTAATCATGTGATTTTAATACTTGTATTATCTGTCATGAAATTTAAAGGTAGCTCAACAGGTGTTTTGATTCATGAATCGACCAGTAAGTTTCCCTGAAAGTTAGAATTGGAATTTTAAACAGACCACCTCATCATGCTGTTCCCATTTTAACATCATGAGACCAAGATGACGGCTAACAATTGATCATTCGCCGTTGCGAGGTTTCAAACGGGATGTTCTCAGACGGAAGTGGCCACTGAGCTTAGAGTGTCGGTGTGTCATCAGCAAAGAGAGTTGCAGAAAGGTGTAGAAGTGAATGTCTTTTGGTCACATTCCACACCGATGAATGGTGCCCTGCAGAACCGGATCACAAATGCCGCACAGCTCCAGGCACGTTTAAGGGAGGCGAGAGGCACCCGAGAGGCACGTCGGACCATTCGAACCCGTTTATGTCCGCGTGCTAGAAGACCCGCAAAGCTACCGGACCGAACCACCGGACGAGGGACCGGCGAGCCTGGGTGCTGCTGATGGAAGTCGAGTCACGCGGAGCGGGAACGGTCGCCGACGACGATGTTGGAGACGGCTGACGCGCAAGCGCTCTGCTTGACGCCATTGTCACCAGATGAGCCTTTGGTGGTGGTGGTCTTGGTGTGGGCAGGTGTGTCTAGTCAATGCAGAGCTGCCCTACACTTTGAATGGTACAGTGACAAGCTCGTCCTATTTGTATAACATCATTAATCCAGTCATTGTGCCTTTGCATGAACAACAACAGGCCTGATGTCCTCTTCATGGACAACAATACTCCAGCACATTCCATAGTCCGCTGTAGAAACTGGTCCCAATGAACTCCTTCACTGGTCATTGTGTGAGTGTGCATTACCTCGGTGTTTAAGCAATTAGCATATCATTTATGTAAATGGAGACTTTGCTCTCTGTTTGGTTATATGTTCTTTGATTTTAAAGAAATGATCTCTGGGGCAGGTTTCTCTGTTCATGAGCTCTATTCAAACTCTGTGGTAAATGGGTGTGGGGGGGTGGTGGTGTGCACGTACATACGTGCACGTGCACATATGGTTGTTAAATAGTTTGAAAGGAAGTCAAGTCAGCTTTAAAGCCTGAGGTGGTTTTATTTTTAGATGTAATTCCTGATGCCACCTGGCTGCGATTAGTGGCGATTTGAAGCGTTTATTGACTTTAAGCTAACCGCGCTGGATTTATCATTGTAAAAAAGCTAGTACCTGTTCTTTAATAGTACGCTCTGAGCCTCTGTGGAGGTGCTGGCCTCTACTCCTCTCTTGTCCACCCCCCCCCCCCCCCATTCGGGCCTTTGTCATTCGACGGCTCCTCATTCTGGGCGACTGCTGTATAGGCTTTACCCTCCGTCTTCTCTCGTTACACGGCCTTCATCATAATCCTCGTCTTCCCCTCCACCCCTGTAGTCGTCGACGGTTTTTTTTCTTCTCCCCCTCTCTCTCTCTTCTTTTTCCACTCTCGTTTCATGTTTCGTTCCCCAGTGGTTACAGGAGCTGGTGGCTGAAGGAGTCTGCTTACACAGCGAGCTCTGCTCCTCAGACACAGCGTGTCCTACACAGACGTGGTGATGTTGGCTCTCGGAGCCACTACGGTATTCTGGCTATGTAACAGAACCGTCCTGACTTTTTTTCGCAGTAGTTTGGCGATTAATTAATCAGATATGGTAGGTATGATCAGATATGGTAGGAGTTTTAGCTTTATTTTGGTGGAAAAGACCTTGATTATCTTTCTGCTCCAAATAAGGAGAGTTAAACTGTGATTTATTAATTCCAGTGTAACTTTGTTGTTCAAGGAAAGCAGGCATATGTAGTTCGGTCTGAATCGTGCTACTTGGTGAGACTTTGTCCCTCTTAAATGCCAACTGGAGTCTGGAGCGAGCCCACACGAACCCCAACTCCCCCATTGACAAAATAGCAACACTGTGGATAAATAATGCCTTTTCTCCTGCTAAGTGATCTGAACAATGATTCTGTTCATGCCCAGATACTTTACTGTAACCTCTTACTCACAGGCCTCTACAGAAAAGACTTCACTAGTCCAGCATCTAAATGCATGCCAAATTCCAGTGAAGGCCAACAGAGCGTGTCCTGTCCCCCCTCTCAGCTATCTCTGTCCTCCAAATGATTTACACTGAAGGTCTCTCCCCTTGCTTTCTGATAGATGTGTTTTTTTTGTTTTTTTTTTCTCCCATGTCTTTGCTATAACGTTTTTGTTTTAGCGGTTGGCTGCGTTTGTGAAACGTCGCTCTGCGGCGTAGTCCTGCATTCAAGGACCGATTTCTGGGGCTTTGGCCAACCACCCAAACGCTGCCGGTTTTTGAAGGGTCCGGCGAAACCCTTACCGTTCAGCGGAGGGTTCGTTTGAATTTCCATGACCTGTGCACAAAACATGACGTGATCTAAGAGCTGTTCATTTGTCAGCATGTGGTTGTCATGAGATGTTTGTTTGTTTGTTTGTTTGTTTTTAATTTGTAGAGAGCATGCGGTGCTCTCCTTCCCAGTAAGGTTGGCCTGCAGTGGTTTTTCCACTGGGACAGCAAGCCAGCTCTCCCCTAATGCCCTTAAAGTGCCCCACTTGCGTTGTTTGTTTTCTGAGCTTAGAAGCTTAGCATGTGAATTAGTGTTGGGGGACTAATGTTTGAACACCCTAAACGTATTAACTAGGGCTAGCATGAGGGTGGGGGGGCCTAAATGTGTTTGAGTCCTTAATTTGCCTCCTCCTTGTGTCTCTGTTATGTAGCTAGTTTATGGGACTGTGTTATGTAGCTGAGGCCCCTTGTAAAACCGCTTGGTCATGGTGTGCTTTATAACACCACTGACCAGTGTGGTTCTGAGTGGTGGTCTCCAGTCTTAGAAACATGACTCCTGTGTTGTTCCAGTCGAGCCCTGCAGCTGAACGCTCTCGCTCTTTACACAGCGTGCTCTTCACATTACTGTGTGTGTGTGTGTTTTGTCATTTTCTCCACACGTGTAGAAATTCCTGGTCCCAAACCTTTCTCTGTGAGGGTACGGGAGCGTGCGGTAGCCGAGCAACGTGTTGGATGCTGTATCTCCACGGACAGGTGGAGATTCGCTGGTAGACCTTCACCACGGTCCTCAGGGTAACATCCTTCAAAGCAGCTTCCTTTTTCAGAAGACATTAACACTTTCACTCCACTCACCATTTAAACAATGGGCCTTTTGTCAAGAACACGCCCTGTCATCCTGAACTGAACACTTAACCTGGGAACTCTACACACCTGGACACCTGAGTTCTACCTGGGAACACCTATATGGAGCACTTTTCAGATCAGACCGATTTAGTGTGTTGTGTTCAGACAGCTTACTGTCTTCCCACCACGATGTATAATGATATTCCACAATGATAGAAATGGTCAGGGGAAAAAAAAAAAAGATGGAATTTTATTTAATTTATTTATTTTATCTTGCTTTTAAAAAGAAATGTCTTGCAACTCAGTATTGTTTGTTGACGGTGTAATAATGGCAGACACAGTCCAGTACAAAAAGCGGTTTTAATGAAGACTTCTAGTCTGTCTGGAACACGATTAACCTTCTGGTCTGTCTGGAATGTGGGATGGTTTCGTGCTAAGCAACCCGAAGCTGATGGGCCCCACCTAGTGGCAGAAAACAGTAAATACATGCAACTTTTCACACCCTTATCCTTGTGCCGTCTGTCTTTCTATTTTATGACTTTAACAGTGATTTTTGATCGGTTGTGAGACAATTTTTGTGCATTCTCGCATTTAATGATCTCTTTAAATGACTTGATCGTTTACTTGTAATCTTCCTGAACACAACACTCTGAACAAACATGTTTGTTGCTTTTTCTGAGCACTGCTGTTTGCAGCATTGAGTGATGTTAATTTATTAAAAGGCAGCACTTCTCCAGGCAATTACCCATACAAATGAGGCCCAGGGCATCATGGGAACATGCCTACATCCAGCAGCCTTGCCATTTTATAATTGGCTAATTGCAAATAGCAAATGCACTGTTTAAAAATGTTTAAACGGGCATTACTTGTATTTATTGAATCTGACATTTATGACACATTCATGACTTGATGTCATGAATCTGTAACCTTAAGCAGAATATCTGGATGTTTGATCATAAGCTAAATGGTCTTTTATAAGAAACTGATTTTTCCTTTGGCTCTGCTCGTTTTTGGTGAGATCAACAGTTGATTAGTTTCCTGTGCCGTGATCAACATGGAGAAACATCGGAGAAACAATATTACAGAACAAATATTTGGCAGCGTGTTTTATTGCCTTTTTCAGCCACTTTGTGTTTACATGCATTCACTCCGATATTGAAAGCAGCTTGTTCAGGTAATGGTTTAGGACAGACTTCTTTCCTTATTGTGTTCAAGTCTATGATGATTTAAACATGTCCCTAAGATGAATGTGAACAAGCCGTTTGATAAACAAAACCACTACACAAGTTTGCTGAACAACATTTAAGTATCGCAGCATCAAAGATGCACAGCTTCACTGAGGCAAAGTAACGTTATGCAGAGAATACATTACTACTAGCGCCCCCTTGTGGAGAAGCTTTTACAAGCCAAACGGCTGCGTCCCACATATTTTGCTCCAGCTCCTCTGCTACTTGTGACAATGGGGAGGTGGAGCAGGTGAGATGCAGTGAAGGAGTTTTGAACTGCATGGGGTTTGGATAGTTTCAGCCTCAGCTAACGTGCAGTTTGCTGATAAAGTCCATCGTAAGGCCTGAAATTGAATTCCAATTCTGGGTCATACAAGGACAAGCGTTGTCGGTGACGGAGCAGTAATGTTTGAACATGCCCACCTAGCCTTGGTCACGGCTGCTGTACCCATGTGTACACAGACGTAGCACGGATGTACGGTAGCGCACATAAAAGGCTGCGACTCCCTAAGTTTGACTTCACCACTAGGTGGCAGCAGTGTGCTGTTGGCTGTAGCCTAATACTGCGTAATTGAAACTCCAGCACACCTTTCATTGCAGTCAGGTGTTGTTGTTGTTTTTTTTTCTCTCTCACTCTCTACACATGGCTGGTTATTCCACTAACCTGACCCTATGTGATACTGGGAGGTTGAGCTTGGAATACCGGGGGGGGGGGGGGGGGGGGGGGAACACACCAGGCAGCGGGGATGTTTCTCCTCAGCAGGAAGCGAGAACGCTGTGCATCCAGGAGGATGGATAGAGTGAGCAAAAATACAAAAGTGGTACCGCAAGAGGACCTGCTTCACTCAGCTTACAACACACCTAAAGCTGGATCTTTCTGCAGGATGGCGATTCCAAGCTCAGTGCAGCAGAGGGGTCCGAAACTCTGCAAACACGGCAGACAAACCCCCTACCACCTTTCTGGTTTGCAGCAAAATACCGGTGCCAACGAGCGTCACGTCTGGTGCCTTGAGGAGGTTGAATACGTTTACAAGGCACTGTATTTATTATGCGTTACTGTTCTCTTACTGTGCACATTTACTATAGGGACTACAGCAAAGGCAAATAACTTCCTCCTCATTTGCATGGACACTGTCGTCCATTCAGGAGACAAAAATGTCAAAATCAGAGCGAACAGTTGGCTGTTGCAGAACAAAACAGAAGCTGCTCCAAATCTCCTATACATCAAAGCACTGTGTAGCTCTGGAGCGTGTCAAAGGCTAGCAGGTATATGAAAGCACTACAGTGGTTTGATCCAAGGTTAAATTGATACCACGATACTTGATAAACTTTAAAATATCCTAGAAAAGCGTACTGTTATTTTTTATAATAAGGAAACGATTAGCCATTTTCTCCTGATTCCAAAGCTACAGCACATCGTCTTCATTTCCTTACCCTCAGGTTTTCTGCCATTTTGTTATGAACAGCCGGCAGATTTAGCAGTTGTAGACATGGGGTTTTGCACATTTATGAGAGTTACTTTATATCCATCAAATGATTCGGCCTCCAGAAAAGAAAGAAATAAAATCACATGACAAAGATGAAAAAACTGCTAGAGGCTACAAATGAAAAAAGTTCAACTGTATGTATAAAACTATAATCATGGGTGTAGTCTTGAGCATGGATCTTTAATAAATAAATAAAAAAATAAAAAAATAAAAGTTTTATATTATTGCATGCTCTCCATAACCATCTGTTTATGAGCTTTCTGTAAATGCAGAAAGATGTTTGTGCATTTCATGTTTGTGGATATTCTGCTATGGTTTAATAAATATTTATAAAGAGGGTTAGAAGAAAGCATATAGAGGAATACTGATTCATCTCTGACAAACCTCAGAAAAATAAATGCTGAACAGACAAAAGCTTGAAGAGTTCAGGAGATATGACCTCAGGTCACAAGCACACAGAGCTCCTTACGTTTTATGAGTTTCTTTTAGCTGGGTTTCCTGGGCCTCCAGTTCATTTTTAGCTGCAAAAAAGACAAAAAGGATAAAGTTAAAAAACAAACAAACTCCCCCCCCAAACATCAGCAGAACGTCACCCTGTTTTCCCCCATGCAAAACGATATCTACATCACACAACGTTCGAGAAACAGGGGTGATGAGCTTTTAATTATGCAAAAAAAGAAGGGTACAAAGATCATGAGGGTACGGCAGTTGTGAAGAACACAGGAACGTGAACTTCATCCGACTGTTCAGGAGTCTCATTTCTGACGGGCAAAATTTTTTGCAACAAATTTTACACATTTATCTGTGGTGTTGGATCAAAACACAAACAAGACACTTGGGTCTAGCTTTGTTTCCAAGGAGACGAGAACACCGAATGTGAACAGTCTGACCTTCACATCAACAGCTAGGGCCTTTTCTTTGGAGGTGAAAACTGACCACCACAAAACTGCTCAGCTTTTACTCTGGGCCATGTGATCAGATTCATGTGGTTACCAGTAAACAAACAGGTAAATCCATTGTACAACACCATGGTTATAGTTTCTCTGCTGATACCAGAACATTTTGCTTCCAATGTCATAACCAATCCTACTTCCCCAGTAGCTTATGCGAGTAGACTGGACTGGCCAAGTTAAAAACAAACAGGCCAAGAAACCATTTTCTATTATGACGATGCCAAACTGACTGTGTATGTGTGCGTGGAAAGTCTTTCCATCTCACCCAGTCCAAACGGTTGGAGGTGTGTATCCTCACCACTGGGGATTTAAGGTGGTTTGGGACAGTGTCTCGCATGGATGATGAG
>JAOXYF010000012.1:11682577-11703259 GCA_028565775.1 Sternarchorhynchus goeldii | reverse complement strand
GTGTGTGTGTGTGTGTGTGTGTGTGTGTGTGTGTGTGTGTGTGTGTGTGTGTGTGTGTGTGTGTGTGTGTAGAAAATATATAATCCAGGAAACATTCTGAAGTTATTTCAATGTATCAAGAACAAACGTCATAATATTTGCTTTAAAACATTACAGATTTCAGCACAAGGTAACTGTCATCAGATTTCTCATAATCATACTGACCTAATTAGTCGAGCTTCTCAGATTAAAATCGGGCTTCAGATCCCATTAGACATGTTATTGTATGACCTGGAGTTTGTCAGACCGTAGCCCTGCAGTGAACAGCCTTGCTCCTGGAGATATTTCTTTCTGCCAACTTATCTCCAGTCCTCTGTCCTGTGTTCTTGCCAATCAGGAGTCTGATTGGCTGAAACGAGTGTATGATTCCGGCAGCGGATCTTAGAAGGACCTTCAGAAACGGTTATGGAATTCTGGTATTACCTGCACAGATGGAACTGACCACTCATTGCATTTACCTGCATGCTGACAATATAGCGCATATAACGTAGCCAGTGGGGTTGGCCTTCACCCACCACGCTGTTCTGACTCACGATGGAGACGTGGGTGCAGGAGCATCCGAGCGGGGTGTTTCCGACACTGTGCTCTGAGGATTTCGCCCTCGTGTCTGACAGTTTAGGCCAGCAAAGGACCCAACTATGCTTGTTTGATAGACGCTGTTGTGATGGTCGGAGTTATTATGATTGTCAAAAACCAGCCAAATGGGAAAATCTGCTGCCTGTGTGGAACGGGGAGAACAGCAGACACCACTCTAATGAAACTTTGGGGAATTGTATCACAGTTCCAGCCATGAGTCCCTGGAAAAACAGGAAGTAGTCAGACAAAAGCAGGAAGTGAGGTGTGACCCTATAACTGTCGATGTTCATGTCTACCGATGGTCTAGTCTGAGCTACTGTAAAGGAATTTATTTAATTTGATTTGATTTGTATTATTGCCACTATTGCCATCTTGAAAATACTCCTCATTTTTCTTGATAAGTTGTCTGACCTTTAGTAGTGGGAGTTTTACCCTTTGTGTGTGTGTGTGTGTGATGCACTTCCTGTCCTTCCTCTGCAGGTCTCTTTGAGCTGTTGTCAGTGTTGCCGTCCCAGCTGCGGACACATGTGGACAGCACGGATGACTGCACCTTCCTACACACCATGTTCAGGGAGAAGAGTCTGCACTCACTCGTCAAGGTTAGCGTCTTATCTCTCTGTGTGTGTGTGTGTGTGTGTCTGGCGCTTGGATGACCTCTTGGATAGGAGTGACTGTTAAACCGATAGGAAGATGCAGACTCGGTGGAGAGCTGGAGCACACTGGTTTTGGCTCTGCTCCTGGGTATTTATAATCTCACTCACATCTGCATCCACTGCACAGCGTTGGTCAGCACAGTTGTTTTAAGCTCAGTTTTTAGGTACATTTTAGATAAATGTAAAGCATAAGGGTGGAATTACAGAGCCGTACAGCGGTTCTAATGCATAGAGTTGCTGTACTTTCCGCTGTCTGCACCTCGTGTGTGTGTGTGTGTGTGTGTGTGTGTGTGTTGGGGCTGCAGGTTTTAGTGGGTTGATTATGTATAGAGACCTGTGGTGTAGTGAAGATCTCTGCTGGTACTATGAAAACCATCACTCTGATGACATCAGGCCACTAAATACAGCACGTCTGACTGCATTAGTTCTGCATGGAGCTTATTTGCAGCGTAAACTCTTATTCTGATGCTTATCAATCAATACAGAGGCTCAATAACGCCAGTTCAACCTCCACTATGAGCACATGAAATTTAGTTCTGCTTGTTTCATCCAGAATGAATGCATGTAGAATCATATCTGTTTTCCTTTTTTCCATGAGGGCCGAGGTTTATTAATTTTATCATTACAATTACGGTAAAAAAAAAAAAAGTGATTCCTGGTTGTCGCTGAAACCCAAATGCTGATCTTTTTGGCCAATATTTGTGTTTCACTTGTGTGAGAAGCAATAGACCTTTTTAAGGGAATTGTGAAGTCACTGTATGACACGGACTGGCTGAGTGGTTTATGAACTGAGCCGAGGGAGTGCTCGGAGCCTGTCGTGGATCCATCCCTGCACTAACCAGGCCAGTAAGGGGAACGTTTAGAGCACGTCAGAAGATCAGACTTTGCAATCTCATATTTTAAATGCATTTTATTGTAATTGTTAAGGATCAAAATTTTGTATGCCTTTTGTGCATTTTTGTTTATTGCATCTTCATCTTTCCCTGCCAGTTCTTCTCCCTTCTCTTCAGCACTTTGGAACATCTGGACGCCTTTATAGACCCGAAGTTGCCTAATTGGTGTCTCTATGCACAGCATAATATAATATATATATATATATACACACACAGTCTTCTAGAGGATTGATGGGAACGCAAGGTCTTCCCGACTGTGAAAGTATGCAAAAAACGGAGCAAAAAAAGTGAATTTCTCATTCCACACAGATGGCTCGTCCATGAGCAGAGTCTCGTCCTTTTGCATTTGTTTTCGATTTAGCAAATGTTTTTCTTTTATTAAATGTCCTCTCAGTTGAGACGAGGTGGCTTCACTGGCATCACTGGAACACAGTGTTGCCAGAGAATTAGAAATACAGTTTCAGGGATTTAATATGGACTAACATGTTCAAGAAATGTATAATTAACAACAATAATAAAGAAACTTGCAGAAAGTAATGACATCTAACCAGCCTTTAGGACTTTAACAGTGTTATAACAATATATAGACATTTCACAAAATACGTGTGTGTGTGCAACCCTGTGATTACTTGGGTAAGAGAAGAGAGAGACGGGCGTGCTGCTGCGTATTTTGGATCAAAGGTTGCTAGGTGAGAGCACACCGCTGCACAAGGATGAGGTTACGATACTAGGTTAGAGTACATGCCAAACGGCCAGCCAAAACGTCCCACGTGCGTGTTACTGAGGGCCAAGAGCAGACCTGTGTGTGTGTGTGTGATATTTTTTGCTTGGTTTGTGTGGTGTGGTGGTGCACTCTACTCATAAAACCTGATGCAGCTCTGAGATCGGCTGCTCCTGCCTTTGTGGCGTTGCAAGTAAACCTGAATCCCATTTCTGCCTTTTTGTCGAGCACCTGCTCACACTGCTGGGTTATCAGTCAGGACTGCCACTTACATCACCACCTGTCTAATCACTAATTCTGTTGCGCTCCTGCTAAGCATAATGGCTTGACGTATCATATGGATCAGCTGGTTTCCTTGAGACCGGTGGGACGGCCTTCTTTCCCACTCTGCATTCATGTAAGAGTGAGTGTGCTTTCTCAGCGAGACTTTGATGGAAGGACGTCTGCCACCTGGCTTATGGATGTGAGCTTTAGGAGGTGTTGCAGGTCCACTGATGTCTCCTCTCGGTTGTTTCAGCTCCGTGTTTAGTGACTGTAATCCCCCGTCTGAGCACAGATGCACTTTTTGAAAATGACATTACATCTAAATTAAATCCTGTAGGAAACCCAGGCCCTCTCCAGTCACTGTCTGGGGGGAAAAAAACATACAAACAAACAAAGCATGAATACAGAGTCGGTCGGTCGGTCGGTCGGTCTCTCTCTCTCTCTCTCTCTCTTCTGTCTGCACATTGTACACTCCAGAAGAAACATGCATGAATACACTCACACTCTCTTTCGTGTGTGTGTGTGTGTGTGTGTGTGTGTGTGTGTGAGTGAGAGAGAGAGAGATACATGTTCCTTAATAATAGGAGATAGCAGTGTAAACCTGGACGTTTTTCTTGCATATTGATAAAGATTAGGATTCCTGATGAGAGCAGCATATTGCCAGATCACATGAGTTCTGTGGCGTTAAGCCAGTTTGGGGAGGTGTACTGTCTGAACAGAGCTGTAACAGATCCTCACAGCCCAGCGACCAGCCTCCAGAGCAGGCCTGACCACCACGTTCAGCTCCCCCGCTGTTCTGCTGTTTACAGTCCAGTAGCTTCCAGAAATCCATAAATCTGCAGAATGAGTGTTAATAAATTTTAATAAATGCCACGTGTGCTGCAAATGTCTGTCGTGTCTTGTGCTTTATGAGCTGTGAAACTTAGCAATGTGAAATTCTAAACATCATCTGTTATAGGTGCTCCCATTCTGTGTTAATATCACTGTTACACTGCATGGTCGGGGGGGTTGCACACCTTTTTCCTTCACAATCTCTTTTAATCAATTAAGAAAAGAGTTGTGGAAAAAGCCCAAGCAGCATAACCAAAGTCTTAAGTTCTTCTTTGGGTTTCTGACCCATTCTAACGTGCTCATCATTATATCATTAAAGTGAGATCTGCAATTTCCAGGCTGTCCCAGCCAGGCCTGCCAGTGCAAATGTGTGTGTGTGTGTGTGTGTGTGTGTGTGTGTGTCCCCTCCCCCTCAAACAGGAACACAGGGTCACATGAATACCTGTCTTTGACAGGCATCTCAAAGTCAAGCTGTACAGCCTGCCCGTTCCCTTTAGTCAGGGCTGTTCCAGGATCAGCGGAGGCCGCCCTCTCTAGCTGTGGTGATGAGGTGTTGACGGATGCCGGTGCAGCCTCCTCTGTGCTCAGGCCTGCAGGGTTACCCGATACTGTGGCTCCGTGCGCGCAGCCGGGCGCGCCCAGCTGAAAAGGTGGTTTAAGCCATTCGAAGGAGCGTGGATGCAGAGCAGGGCTCCAAGCTGGACCATAACTGTCCACACCACCACCCTTCCACCGCCCCGCTCCATCTCCCTCACCTCACAGCTGTGCTTTTGCTCTTGTTTCGTTCTGCCTCTTTGAGTTGTCCTTCGCATTTCTTCTCGTGTCGCTTTCCTTAGCCTGCCTGCCATGGTTTACGGCTGTGCACGTTCTCGCTTAGCTTTGTTCGTATTATTCTGTTTGCTTCTCCAGCTTCTCCATGCTGAGATTCCCATTCTTCTTCTCCCTTTGTCACCATGGCTTCTTCTCCTCCCTCGTTCCTCTTCCTTCCTCCAGTCATTGACTGTGTGTTTTAGTGAGGTTCTAGGTCACAGAGAAATGGGAGTTGGAGCACTGGTTTAGTCTAGGGGGGTATAGATATGATTCTACACATGGGACACCATCACTTTAACCATGGTGAATTCCTGAAAAAACAACAAATTAAACAACCGTTTCATTGTTCATCATAAAACAATATTAACGGGCTTCACCGGTTACAGCTTCCCTAGAGCTTCACCGGTTGCCAATGGAATCCTCTTCCACTTCTCCATGATGACATGGAGCTGGTGGTTAAAGACCTTGTACTCCTCCACCTTCCGTTTGAGGACATTCTACAGATTCTCAGTAGGGTTTAGATCTGGAGACATTCTTGGCCAGTCTAGCACTTACCCTCATGTTCATTAGCAAGGGGGTGGTCATCTTGAAGGTATGTTTGAGATTATCATGTTGGAAAACTGCCCTGTGGCCCAGTTTTCCAAGGGAGGAGATCATGCTCTGCTTCAGTATGTCACCGTGCATATTGGCATTCAGGGTTACTGCAGCTAGCAGCACTCGTGCAGGCCCAAACCATAACACTCCCACCCCCATGCTTGACATCATCTTTAGAAGAGGCTTCCTTCTGGGACGACAGCCATGAATGACCAATTTGATGTGTGTGGCGCATAATCTGAGCACCTCTGGCCCCTCCCCACCTGCAACCCACCCCTTTGACCTCTGCAGCAATGCTGCCAGCACTCATGGCTCTATTTTCAAAAGCCAACCACTGGATATGACGCTGAGCACGTGCACTCGGCTGCTTTGGTCGACCATGGCGAGGCCTGTTCTGAGAGGAACCTGTCCTGTTAAGCCGCTGTATGGTCTTGGCCTCTGTGCTGCAGTTTCAGGGTATTGACATTCTTCTTATAGCCTAGGCCATCTTTATGTAGAGCAACAATTCTGGTTTTTTTTCAGATCCTCAGAGAGTTCTTTGCCATGAGGTGCCATGTTGAACTTCCAGAGACCAGTATGAGAGAGTGTGAGAGCGATAACACCAAATTTAACACACCTGCTCCCCGTTCACACCTGAGACCTTGTAACACTAACGAGTCACATGACACCACGGAGGGGGAAAATGGCTATTTGGGTACAATTGTGTACTCACTTAGTTGCCAGTGGTTTAGGGCTGTGTTGTTATTTTGAGGGCACAGCACATTTACCCTGTTATACAATATGTACACTTGACTACTAATTGTATGTCATATCTTCAGTGTTGTCCCATGAAAAGATGTAATGCAATAATTTTAATTTGAGGTATAAACCATCAAACGGTATATGGGTACACAGTATCTCACAAAAGTGAGTACATCTCTCACAGTTTTGTAAATATCTTATTTAAGAGATGGTTTTATAGCATCTCCATATTTGTACTCATGCTATTCATATTAACTCTGAGATATTGAAGCACAAGTGGGTGTGGAGTAACATGAGAATTTACCGAGGGCCCACTCAACTCACCACTGAGTTTCTTGCAGTTCACTGTAATTGACTGCTTTGTTTCACTGTTTCTCACACTCGCGCTCTCTCTCTCTCTCGTTCTCAGGCTCTTCCTGTCTTTCTGCCCTGCTCTCTCCTCTGTACCTGTGGCCTCTGTAATGGGTTTTAAACATTGGCTGGCTGTGTTTGGTAGACAGGCAGGTGTACAGACCTAGAATAGTCCAACACTGCTACAATCACCTAAACGGTTACGTTCAATCCAGCGGCACACGCACCTCATTCCTATACTCTGGTGTGTGTGGGGGTGTGTGTGTTTCAGCTTTCACCTCACTCCTATACTCCACTGCTGTGTGTGTGTGTGTGTGTGTGTGTTTCAGCTTTCACCTCATTCGTAGCTCTAAAGTGAACAGTCAAAGCAAACCAGTTACAGGCAGAACCAGTGTCATGGTCGCGTCCTCGAGTCTCGACAAGAAGGCGTAAATGGTGACTAGCCACATCAGTTTGCGTTCTGTGTGTGTGTGTGTGTGTGTGTGTGTGTGTGTGCGTGTGTGTGTGCGCGTTCATTCTCTCTGCTCCTCATCTCTCTCCATCATGCTTTTCTTCTCGACCCCATTCTGTTACCCCCACGTCCCCTTTGACATGCCTGCACTCTGGAAGTGAACACTGGAGCTTTTCCTAAAGAACAATAAATCCTCATTTGCTTTGTAAATATTTTGTACCCCTGGTAGCAGAACAGGTCTGATTCACGGCCTCGGAATATTTTACATAAGAAATTGGTATTAGATTTGGTAGTAATGTCATACCACAGTGAATGTTGCCTGGTAACCGTTTCAGAGAAATAAAAGGAGAAATTTGAGTGCTTTGAAAGGTTTTTAATAACACACCATGGACATTTGATAAATCTCTTTATCTATCTATCTGAAATCTGTCTCTCATCTTGAACAATGTCTTACTGTGTCTCTCTCTCTCTCTGTCTCTCTCTCTCTGTCCCTCTTTTTCAGATCCATGAGAGGTTGCAGCGTTATGAAGAGTGCTGCCCTGCTCCAGTGCTGGACAGTGCTACATCTCTGGCCCAGGGTGTGAGTATACAGCTCACTCTATGTGGCCCAGGGTGTGAGTATACAGCTCACTCTCTGACTTGCTTGTTTGCAGGCACACACTCCAACTTGTGCTTGTTCATCCATGTGCAAATGAAATGCAGCTTCATGTGTTTAAAAAAGGAACACGTGAACACACACACACACACACACACACACACACACACATTCTGATGGAGGCCTGAACAGTATGTCAGTGGAGAAGTTGGAGAGAGTGAATGGATGTCTGGAACAGAGAAAGCAAATAGAAGGTGAGATGAGGCGTGTGTGTGTGTGTGTGTGTGTGTGTGTGTGTGTGTGTGTATAAAACATTAGTCATATGTATTATCAAATACTGTGTGTTTGAACCCTCATGTCCTGCATAATGTATACTGAGTACTACGTCAGTGTGCCCACTGACGCACATGCCCACAGCAGACACCCATACACACAAAGCCTTTGTAAATAATGAGTTTATCCTGGATCTGATCAGAGAGAAGGTAAACAATCCAGTGACGGTAAGGAATCCAGAAGGTGGCGTAAACTGGCCCTTAGAAGGTGAGCAGAGGTGTTTGGCCGGTAGTGGGCTCTCCCGGGCTCTCTGGCCCTGTGACCCTCCTGCAGTGGTAGCTCCAGCTGAAGCTCCTGACTGATGCAGCAGAGTGACTAAAGCTCCACGTCTGCTGGCCTCTAGCTGCCAGATTGTGCCAGGCACCTTCTGCAGGTGTTCACTGACTGTGGAGCTCTTTAGATCCTTTCTCCTGTAGCCCACGTTGAGGAGGCGTATCAGCCTCAGGTTCCCCATCGCCTGCTGATCTTCCGCTGGCCAGTTCCAGACCTGTGCCATTTAGCTTTGATGCATTTCTGCTTCCCGCTGTCTTTCGTCCCACATCACTGGGACAGACGGCCAACTCGGGTTTCTGTAAATCTCGCTCTCCTTCCGGAACTTTCTCACCCTTCAGCTCAAATCCAACACTCAGATTTAAACTTCACCTCAGTGCCCCTAAAGTTGTCAGTCAGGGATAACCTGATATTTGTGTGTGTGTGTGTGTGTGTGTGTGTGTGTGTGTGTGTGTGTGTGCGCGCGCGTGCGCACGTGCGTGAACATGGCCCATCAAAGAGGAAAATGACCAAATGACTTAAATCAGCGGCGGTGTTTTTGCAGGGGTATCATTTTCATCCTGCCCTGCATGCACCATAGCCCGTTCACCTCCTCTGAACGCTCTGGCTGATTATCCACTGCACCTCACTGGGGTGTTGCCTTTCACTAATGGACCCTTAATTTATAGTTTAACATAAAATGACATTTTAACCTCAGTTTGGCCCAAGACACTGTCTAGAACTGCACCTGCAGGGGGCCTCACTAATGCTCATTTTATACTTTCCTTTTGTGCGTACTCACACACACACACACACACACACAGAGAGACACAAACACCTCCCCAGGGTCGATGGTTAGTAATGTGTGTGTGCTTTTTTTCCACTCTTTGCTGTATCTGTCTCTCTCATTTACTCTGTTTCAGTATTCATCCATGTCTTCATTACCGTGTGGTTGAGGTACGAGTGCTTTAAGTCCTAGATTTGGCCACACAATGGCAGTAAAGAGTCTCTCTGCCAGCAACTGAAACGCTTTTTTTTCTCATGACGCCCTGTATGAAGTGCACCCAGAGCACAGACCTGTTCCTCCATCACACAGGCCTAACTCTAGCTGGAAAGGGTATCCAATAAGGAACGAGTCTGACGTGAGTTGAAGAGAACTGGAAACGACGTGAGCGTGGGAGTGAGACCGGGAAGAGCAGTGCTGGGTGCGTGACACCTGCCACGTGAGCCGGATGGAGTTTGTGGTCGGATGGCTAGCTCAAAGTGGAAGACCTAATGTTTGGATGTGTTTGGCCTGTTGGCTTAAGCAGGGTTTTTGTTTGAGAACTAAATTGTTCTCTGGGGTGAGCTGGTGGTTTCAGTTCATGGAAGTCAGGATGCAAACACTTGGAAGACAGGAGGTCAGAAATATTTATTACCCACACATCTATATATCATGTAGGAGTGCTGCTTCATGGGAAGGATTTACTGTGGTGCTCTCGTACCGTAGCATCATTCATCAGTGTTCGTTATGATTACATAGAGAGTCCATGCCTGTGTCGGTTCTGAGAGGGTCACATGGTGGGATAGGTGTGTGTGTGTGTGTGTGTGTGTGTGTGTGTGTGTGTGCGCGTGCGCGCATGGGCACACTTGTGTGTGTTTTATAGATAAATCAAGTGTCTTCAGAATGGTAACTGTTTGGGATCATGATGTATACATGGAGGAAGGTGCTCTGTCATTACTTTGACCCTGAGACCAAATACTCACTCACGCACGCACGCACGCACGCGCGCGCGCACACTCACAGGCAGTGTAAAAGCAGTTTATCAAAGCTGGTGTCCCTGGGGCCATTTTCTTGCTCCACACCTGTGCTTCCCCCCCCTTGTCCTGGCCTATCGCTCCAGCAGCTTAAGCTGTTTTCTCTTAGTCGCGTTGTGTGTGTGGGGCGGCGCGAGTCAGTATGTTTATGCATGTCTCTGTGGGCCACTACAACCATTACTCACAGCACTGTCACCTCCCATTGGGTTGGTTAGTACCAGTGGAAAAAGTCTGCTTCTGATCCTGCAGAGGTTATTCCTCAACACATCTGTTACACCATGTCTCTTTCTCTCACGTGTGCGCACACACACACACACACACACACACACACACACTCTCACTTTTTGTCCCTGTACATGCACAAGCAGTGTATATCACACACACACACACACACACTCTCTCACCCTCTGGCCTCTTCCCACCTGCAGTTCACCACAAGGGGGTCATTACTAACCCTTCAGTAATAATGTATGGCCGTTCGTGTATATATGCGACTGTGTGCTTTTCTCCTTCTGCCTCTTCTGGATCCGTCTCTCTCACTCTGTCTTGACTATCTCTCCATTTTCATGTCTGTCTCTCTCTCTCTCTCTCTCTCTCTCTCTCTGACTGTCTGTGATGTGTCTCTGTCCTTCACAGGTGTCTGAGGAGCTTCAGACCAAGTCTCTTAATGCAGAGGTCAGGGAGCTCCTGAAGTTGCTGTCAGATCCGTACGTGAAGGTGAGGCAGTTTGCCGTTCTTGTTGTGACTTCCTCCCTCTTGCTGTAGGTAAGCGCGCACACACTCCACATTCCTCTCTCTCTCGTTCTCTGTTAATCTGCCTCTCCCGTCAGTCTATGTAACACTCTCTCTCTCTCTCTCCCTCTTGCTGTGTGTAACTCTCCCTCTCGCTGTAAGTCACTTTCTTCCCTTGCTGTGTGTAACTGTCTCTCTGTTTTGTTTTTGTTCTCCATGTACAACTCTCTCCTCCTCTTACTACATGGAGATGTGTCCGTCTCTCTACCTCCCAGTATGTGTCTGTCTCCCTCTCTTAACTCTCTCTCTTCTCTCATCTCTTCCTGATCCGTTTTGTCGGGTATGTAAAGCACAAGCAGCTGTGAACGTGAATACCGTCTCTGTGTGATAGTAACAGTATCACTCTCAATTAAGTCTGAAATCATCTGTTCCCTGCGACCAGACATTAATCAGTACTTTAAACAACCTCCTGCCCCTCCCCTTTAAGAGGCCCTTTAAGAGACCTTTTTATAACTTACACATGCAAAAACACATTTCACTCATATTGGACCCTCATATTGATCAGTATTGACAGTGATGAAAGCATAAGGCCTCCTGGCTCTGAAAGAGCAGGATGTTAAAGTTACAGGGCAGGCGAGAGGCGGGCAGAATCTTCAGTAGGTCATGTAGTTGGAATTGCATTCCTCCGAAGGAGGTGGTTATTTAAAAACGAGGGTTCCAACGACAAACTCTTTACTAATGAGAGCTGTATCCTCAGACTTTATTTAGACAGTCTTGATGATCTGTTATTGCAAGAGGCCCACCGAGGATGACACTGAACACTCGCACACGTGTACTCCTATGAACGCTCGCGTGGGTGCGTGCACGCACACACACACGCACACACATCTACACTAGAGACCTCAAAGAGAAGTGTTTGAGCACTTTTGACCCTCTTTCATAAGCCATGCTGTTCATAATCAAACCGGACTGTTTTGATTGACCGGTAAGAGTCGAGCTGGGGTCAGGCAGAGCAGGTAGAGGGAATATGCTTTGTGTTTTTCTTTGCTAAAGTCAGTGATGGATGAGCTCATATGAGAGGGAGGCTTTAAGCTTGGCTGGCATTTGCAATGTGGGTGGTGAGAGATTCTGCTTTTGGGGTAATTGGCCGTTGGGTTTTTTGTGTTAAAAAAACAACAACAAAATATACTTCTTTGTGAAAGAAAAGTGACCAGCATGAAGTCTAGAGAGCCCTCTCAGATTCTCACGCCATAAGATTAGGCTGGAAGTTAGGCTTCAAAGGACCCTTTTTGCGATGAGCAGACTGAGACTACCATCATAGTATATTGATGTTTATCTTAACATTTTTGAGCGTCAGTATAGGTAAACGTCAATGTTACGTATTGAACATTTTTCCAAAAATCTCTTATTTGTGGGCGGGCGCACGTGCTCTTTCGGCCTCATGCAAACATGGGCTGCTACCGTCAGCCATGCTGGTTTACAAGTCTCACCCACCACCACCACCCAGCAAAGCTCTGCTTGTTGAATCTGATATGATCAATGGTTCTGTGAAATTGTTGCTGATTTGTTTTATACGGCCATAGTTTCAATATTACTAGAGTACTTGATGCTCTCAAGGGTGGTTGAACATGCCCTTCCCCTGGCTTTTTCAAGGATTGGTTTGTGTTTTGTTTGAAGTGGTGTTCCAGGTCTAGAGCAGGTAATTGAAACGGCTAAAAACAGACGGAATACGTGCTTTTATGTCACCAGGAAAAGGGCTCCCATTGGAAATGTAATCCATGTTGCTCTTTCTTTACACATAAAATAAACCTACCGTGATGTTTATTGAGCAGAGGTTTGCTATTTATTGTTCATAGTTCATATAAATACTTAATTAAAGCCACAAATATTCGGCAGTGGTAGGTTCATGTTGGGAGCAGCTGCAGAAGCATTAAAATCTGTTGTTGTTGTTGTTTTTATTAACATTGGAATTATTAAAAAAAACAAATAAAGATTGTGTTCATAAATTGCGACCATGTCTAATTTCTAAGTAATAATTTTTTTTAATTACAAAATTTTTTTGTAATTAATTTTTTTTGTTGTTGGGGGGGGGGGGGGAAACAACAAATTTTTTGTTGTTGTTGTTTTCCCCCAACACTTTAATCTCATGTGCACCAGAAATTGTGCCCCATGAGGACCTTACAGACTCGCCTACAGCGAGTCGTCTCTTCTGCACTCATCACCTTTCTCTCTCCTCTCTTCATGCCTGTGTTTGCCTGCTTTCACCTCTTACTGCTCCTCTCCCATCTGCTCTTCTTTAGCCACATTTTGAGTGTTCTGGAGCTCGAACCCATGTCATAAAACAGACACTTTTCTGCTCTCTCTCTCTCTCTTTGTTTTTTATTTACTCCCTCATTCATTTTTTTTAAACCTGTGGCACATGACTGGAAGATGGTTTTATTGTGGAAATGAGGGGCAAAAAATCAGAGGAGGAGATAGAAAACGAAAATGTTTCCAGCAGCTTTTGACACTTGCCGTCATTAAAGCGTCTGAATCCTAAAAACCTCCAGAAGCCAGTATGACTTTTTACATCTTTTTTTCCCTCTGGGATGGTGGGATGTATGAAGTATATTGAATGAATATGAACATCATTATGTACAGTCTGTATACAGAATGATCTTTTGAGAAAACACACACACGTGCGCGCGCACACACACTCACACTCTCGCACATCATTCACAAGGCATACTCTAGAGATCTTTAACCACGAAACCTCTCATGGATAGCTGTCTCAGTGTTCTGTTCCAAAAGGAAAATTTAAACTCTTGTATTTTTTGAACAGAGAGGCTTGCCAGAGCGGATTGTAATGAAATGGAGAGAGTAATCCGTTTAAAAAAGGGCTTTATTTGTCAGTAGGAGGGACTAATGTGAAGCAGGCTTCTGAACAGAGGGATTCATCATGTAATACTAAGACACATGCCTGCAGTAGCAAGACACTTCTGATTAGAAACACCAAATCAGATAATGACTTTGTCACTAGTGTGTGTGTGTGTGTGTGTGTGTGTGTGTGTGTGTGTGTGTGTTTTTCTCCCTTTCCAGAGTTTGCTGTCGGTTCATGATACAGTAGCTCAGAAGACTTACGAGCCTCAGCTCCCTCCTTTGCCAGATGACATCGATGATGATGATGATGAAGATTCAGTGAAGATCATCAGACTCGTCAAGAGTAAAGAGCCTCTGGTGAGACAGCTGCATCTTGTACGCCTGTGTCTCTCTCTCTCTCTCTCTCTCTCTCTCTCTCACACACACACACACACAATGACGCACACAGACAGGGAACCATGCTACTATGAATATACATAGCCATGCATCTCCATCCTAAAAAAAAAAACAAAACGCCATATACTGTACAAGATGCATAGCCATCTTTGCACACACACTTCTACATGATCCCTCATATACAGGCTTAGTAGGACTGACTCGTATTTTGAAATCAAGTGACCACACATCTTCCATCCTCACACACTAAAACATTCCATTCCAGTTTATGAATGCAGGCTTACACACACACACACACACACACACGAGTGCAGACATATACACGCGCGCACGCACACACACACACACACTTGCATGTGACCTCATGTCTTGCATGTGGTCAGTCCCCCTCCAGTAACCTCCATGTGTTTGCTCCCTCTCTGGCCTGCGTTCACGCTTGTCATTCACTCTTCTCTGTGATTATTGGCCTGTTCTTTGGAACTTCCTTGACCCCGCCCTTCTTTGATCTGGTTATTGTGCGAGCCGTCTGTTTCTGGATGTCTATTTTCTCGTCGTGGTCATTGTGGTTACCTCGCTCTGGCTCCAGGCCCGAGGCCTCACCTAAAGGGGTGTACGAACACCTAAGGGAATTGAGGGGCTTGGTTTTTTATTACTGTAATGGGCACCATTCCAGTTTTGTTCTGAAGAGGCTCGTTGCTAGTTGCTTCCACTAGCAGCCCTTAGCTGACAACTCATGTTTTTACAAACCATAATGACATTTAGAATATAGTGGAAAATGAAATGAACTGTGTTTTCTGTTTGAAGTGTCTTGAGTGCTTTTCTTGCTTATGATCGCTTCTCCTTACGATGATGTTCTGGGCAGCAGCGCGCACACACAATGAAGGAGAGAAAGGAATGTGACTGAGGTCAAAGTTCAATTTCTTTGAAGTCGGCGGCGCTAGCGATGTGAACCGAAGCACAGTTAGCCGAGCGGCGGTCTCTTCCGAGCGGCGGTCTCTCTCGGCTCTCTCACTGCTCCCGGGGCCCAGCCGTACCGGGCTCTCAGCCAGACAAGCGCTTAGCAACGTTAGCCACGTTAGCTGGACCCGTGCTCAGTATCCACTCTGCCGAATTGAATTTGATGTCAACTTTAACTCATAATTTCATACAATCAAGCCTCAGACAGCCAAAAAAACAGCCATTAGAACAAGAGGCCTGTACAGTTTAACTTGCTCCAATTTCGTTCTCTTCCTCTCCTGTTCTCTCTGCACTGCCCTCTCTTGCCCTTCAGTGCTGAGGAGACTGGAGTTACCATGGGACTTGGGACTTTAAGTCTGATTCCTCCATTTGTGTAATTGTGATTAGTCGAGTGGATCGGATTCAGTAGCGCTGATTAATTGCTATCATTTTTCAGGCTATGACATCATGGTGTATTTTGGAGTAATGATGGGAGTGGGAGTGTTTTGGGCTCCAAGGACACTGGGTACACGCGCACACACACACACACAAGCATGTACACTTCTCTTGGTAAATTAAGCTTCCTGATTTATTAGGAGACATGGCAGAAGCAGTAGGAATGGTCTTGGACGGCCGTGCACACAATGGGTTACAGCAGCAGACCCAGTCAAAGATTTTATTGAAAGAATGTGTTGTTTTGGATAATGTTACTAAGGAGCTAGATGGACATAGTGTGTGTGTGTGTGTGTGTGTGTGTGTGTGTGTGTGTGTGTGTGTGTATATACTGCTTGAAGTTAAAAGAGAGTCCTACCTAAATTTTCAAACCAGCATGTGGGATAATTGTAAACAGTACAGATGTTTGCCAACACGCAGGTTAAATTTGCATTTGGCAAAGCACATTCAGAGCTGCATGTTCATTCTGCATACAAGTGGATCTCTCCCAAGAAATGTTTATTATTTACAAGCCTGTACAATAGTTTATATGCCTTGATTTAGTAGGTCCTCTGGTGGTGGTGGGGGGGGGGGGGGGGATTGACGCAAAGGTAAAAGTGCTTTCTGCCCATTACCTTTGCTAAAAAGGGGAGAAACAGAGTGTTCATCTCTTGCTGTGCTTCCACGATGCACCTGTGGATCTCTGCATGGCCTGAAGCTTGTTCTACCTGGCCTGCTGAATGCCCACCTTCCCATTTCTCTGAACCTGTTTAATTTTATTTATTTCTTTTTGCATTAGAGTATTTGCGATCATGGTTTATGCCAAGATGGAGAGATTTTCTCAAGGTACCTCGAAGGCTGGCGCTGCCAGTCTTCATACCCATAACTGTCTTTTGTCTCCATCATTATGCCATGTTTCAGCACCCATCAGGAGCTTTTTTTTTCCCCCTCTAGTGCCACTGCGCTGTTTCAGTGGCCACCTTGCTCTTCCACCGCGCAGTGTGAGACTGGGCTTCTTTGCCATCCACTGTGCCACAGCTCAGATGCGGTGGCAGCTGTACGGGCACTGCCAGTGGTGAAAAGTAATGGCACTTCCCCACCCCACCCCCCTACCCCCCCCTGACCTGCCAGCGGCGCCATCTCAGCAAAGAAAAAAAGACTTCCAAATGCTCATCAGTGGCTTCCGATTCCCGGCCTGTGAGAAGGTTCCATCACCATGTGGTCCATCGGAGCAGTTTGCTGCTGAGGTCTAGGGACGTTGTGCATCTGGCGGCGGTGCGAATCTATCTGACAGCAATCCTGCTTCTCCATTTGGAAAATAGTTGTCAAAATAAATACTTAAGTAGAGTGATTGCACTGTGTAATGGTTGCTGTTGACGTTGAAAGCAACCATCTACTACAGTGAGCTTGGGTGACTGGGGCAGGACCCAACCATTGGCTCACTCCAGTCTGGTGGGGCGTGGCTTAACATAATGTTAACTAATAATAAATCGTAATATTTGATGTGCACTGGATTCGTCACTGCCCACCTGTTTTATTTGTATTATGGAGAGCTTCGCTGGTAGGGACCTTGTTTTTGGTTTATGGCAACAGTAAACTTAATTCCAGTTTAATTTGGTGCAGTGAAAAATACTTGCAACGAGCACATCTGTCGCTTCAGATGCTCTGAAGTTTCTTAAGATGTAGTTTCTGGAGATATCTTTAGACCACGTCACAGGAGCTTGTTCTAGAAGGGCGGAAAATGTCCTAGAACACCAGTTTCCTTTGGCAGCTGGTATCTGGCCCTTTATGACAGGGAGCTCTGTACTGTGGTAGCAGAGCGAGTCTCAACCGACACACTGCAGGCCAGAACTGATAACTTATGAGTTCCCAAAACAAAAAAAAAAAGTGTTTTTGAGCACTTCAGTGAAATTTATCGCCCCGAGCCTTGAAAACTTGAGTTCAGAAATTAAGAAACATGATATTTCGCTGTTTTAATTTCCCCCTCCAGACCTATTTGTTGATGACACAAGGCTTTCATTAAAGAAACTGCGGCTGAGGACCGTTGGCCATCCTGCCGAATGTGTTTTGTTGTGCAATAAATGTCTTATCAGGGTGTGGTTGTACCTGAGGGCACTCGTGTGGTGTAGCATCATCAGAAGGGAGTGAACTCTTAACACAGAGCTTGGAGTCCAGAAGCTTTATCTCTTCAGCCGGGTGCTTTTGCCCTCCATACCATAAACCGTTTAACCTCTTCTCCTTTTCTTCTCAAATCTTTTGTTTGTGGGTTTCTTTTTTTCTTTGGAAGGGAATCCTTTTTTTCCCATCTGTTTGTGTTCGCTGAATAGATGGGAAGGTAATGTCATTTTCTGGAATGAATGGAGGCACAAATTAGATTGGAGTGCAGCTGAGCAGCGGTGGTGGTTCTGGAGACGGAACCCTGCGTTCCGTGTGGGCACCTCGTTGGTCTGACGGCTCAGGCGTAGGCTCTGGACACGCGCACACACTCACACTCTCTCTCTCACACACACACACACACACACACACACTCTCTCTCTCTCTCTCTCTCTCTCTCTCTCTCTCTCTCTCTCTCTCTCTCTCTCTCTCTCTCTCTCTCGTTATAGGCCTGTGCCCTGTTGGATAACGGTGGATGCTGAACTCTGGTTCTATACTGTGCAGATATGTGGATGTCAGTCACTGGTTTCACTGGACTTGTGTTAAGCGAGCTGATCGTGTCGTTGCGTAAGAGCAGAGCTGAGGTCTCTCCCTCTATCCTGCTGCGTGGTTTCCTAATACTTCCTCTGCCCAGCCTGACTGCCCATGGTTCTGCATTTCCATGTTCTCCTGTATAATATTACAGGCAATTTGGGAAATGTGCAAGGGTGCACACACACATGCAGCAATACACACACACACACACACACACACACACACTGGGGTCTTTGTGCAGCCAAGTCTCTGGTTGTCCCGGGAAAGGCATTTCCTGATATCGTTACAGGAACAGGAGCTGACATCTGAAAGTGCTGTTTTCTTGGTAGGATAATTGCAATAAAAACAGACTTAACAAACACTTAAAGGCAGCAATATTACATCTGGGCCACTGGGTGAAGTCACTGATAATTCATGCATACACACACTCACTAAACACAAAAGCTCGTCAAATAATAGTGTGGACATCTACATGCACAAATAACAGTACCATTACATGTGTTTCCAGAAGGGGACATGTACAGGCGGGCACACGCACCCACCCACCCACCTGTGGCTTTGGGAATTCTCAGTTAACTATGTTTTCACAGTGAGTGCATAATGAGAGTGTCTAGCCTTATAGGCTGTTCTGCAGGATACATAAGAGATGAAATAGAGCCTTTTATCCCAGGCCTTCACTTCCCTTTTCTCCTCATTCCCATTTGCTTCCAGTCATCTCTATTTATTCCCATCTGTTTAAGGCCCATTCCCAGTCTCGGCAGGAATTCCTCAGCCGTTATTCATGTAATGAGTTGCAATTTTCTTTTTCTTTTTTTAATGTAATACCTGTTAATGATGGAGCCTTCAAACAAGAGTGTTAAAGCGCAAGTATGTGTGCAGTATCAGTTATGAGAACTGGTTTAATGGTACAGATGGACTGTCTTGGAGCAGATCACCGGGGTCATTGTGAGGTCACTGAAGAGGTCCTAATGCCAGGCCTGATCCTTGCAGCCTCTCTTTAGCTTTTTTTCTGGGTTCGCCCATTGTGACGGTTGTTGCCCATGTGTTTGCTGCCAGCTTTAATCACAGGTTGTGTTTACTGCTGTAAGTCTTGGAGATTTTATGGCAGAAGTTTTGTCATCATAGAACACGCTCTCTCTCCTCACAGATCTCTCTACACTCTCTATCTCCTCACAGATCTGTCTACACGCTCTCTCTCCCCTGCCCATCGCCGATCTGTCTACACGCTCTCTCTCCCCTGCCCATCGCCGATCTGTCTACACGCTCTCTCTCTCCCCTGCCCATCGCCGATCTCTCTACACGCTCTCTCTCTCCCCTGCCCATCGCCGATCTCTCTACACGCTCTCTCTCCCCTGCCCATCACTAGTCCATGGCTGAAGCTCTCTGGTGAGGACCATCCTAGCAGCCATGTGCATATGGGCCTGATCAGAAGGGGAAGGAATCGCTTTACTGATGAGTCATTTGGACCTCGGTGGCCTCCACCTCACTTTCCAGTTCCCTCTCCACTTCTGCACTTTCTCTTCATCCCTCTCTGTCCAGCTTTGTTTTTTTGTCACCAGTTATCCTCTTATGTTTTCTCTCTCTCTCTCTCTCTCTCTCTCTCTCTCTCTCTCTCTCTCTCTCTCTCTCTATAAGTACACTTCACTTAATTTATGGAGCTCCTACCTCAGTGGCTAAATATGTCTTCATAATGAGAGAGTAAAGACTATAGTATTGAGTGCCAAATCAGAGGGGCTCTCTGTTTTCTCCCCAAACGTCATTTCATGAGAATGAGAGCATGCTTTGATGGTTAAGTGGTGTGTGTGTGTGTGTGTGTGCGCGCATATATAACACAGAGCTTTTGATGGTTAAATGGTCCTCTGCATGACTCTGGGTGGTTAGCTTAGCATAGTGTACCATAGCGCTCTCATCAGTGCCTGTGATTGGAGGCCATCGTTCATGTCTGGGGGCAGTGTGTGGTGGAGTGGGCAGGTGGAGCCTGCTGCCCCTCTCCGCCTGCTGATGTCACTGGCTCTGATGTCGTCTGACTGCTCAGTTTGCACCACCACGCTGGTCAGTGTTAACATGACATCACATCCAGTGTCTTAGTGCAGCTCAGACAACCCAGGGCTGGGGGGTGGTGGTGGGGGGTGGTGTTAGAAGTTCTTGCCCATGACCTCATCTTGTGTTTGTCAGATGGAGAAAGAAGTGGGACCCAAAAAAATAAAAGGGGGGGGGAAACCCCACCCTCGTTTCTTAAACATTGCCCCATCGTGACTTGTTCCCTTGGTAGTTCAGAGGTCGTTAGCAGGTGTCACTGTTGATGTTATGGCAACACTTTTTTTCACTGGTTCGTCGGTCTGGCTTTCCCGGCATGTCTTGCGGGTTCGTTTGGGTTTGGGAGAGCTTCGTTAAACGCCGTTTATTTGGTTGTTAGTGTAGCAGAGTGTTGGAGGCCATTAGAGGCTCTGGCTGACTGTAGCGAATGGCCAAACCAGGACCACTGAAGGCTGAAACGTTCAGCCACAACTGGGTTCAAAATGTATGGAAAATGTTCGGCTAACCTTACAGATGAATTAGTTCATTTGTTTACATATTGTTTACATTAGCAGGGTTTCTTTGTCTGTGTGTGTAGGCACTCCGTTCTTGGCTTTCCTTTTTTTTTGTCTGTCCTAAAATGGTTACATTTGTCATTCACAACACATAAACAAAGATACAATATCTGTTTCTCCTGCTCTCATGACCCCCCCCCCCCCCCCCCC
>JAOXYF010000012.1:11635131-11646564 GCA_028565775.1 Sternarchorhynchus goeldii | reverse complement strand
GTGTGTGTGTGTGTGTGTGTGTGTGTGTGTGTGTGTGTGTGTGTGTGTGTGTGTGTGTGTGTGTGTGTGTGAGAGCGCGCGCGTGAGTGAGGGCGTGTCCACTGGAGTGTGCCAGTAGATGATGTTCCTTATCATGAGAAGTACAAGTGACATTGGTATTCCCAAGGAAACCCTGCTCCAGACTAAAAACGGATTACCCCAAAATGACGCCCTAACCACAGAGGCAGGGCAGATTCCACCTCCACATACAATCTATATGCCACCCTTCAGAACAACAAATACCACAGACCTCCAAAACAGTTGGAAGGCTTGCATTAAATAAGATTCCCAGAAAACAGATACTTTTGAAATTCACAGTTACCATAAATATCAAATGAAAGATGATGGACCTCTTCTTAGCACTCGTCAAAATGAGCCTGTAAGGTGCGTGAGCCAGTCAAACATGCAGTTCACAGGGCTGCCTTAGGGCTGCCATACCAATCTACTCTCTTAGAACACTGTGTTGATCCCGTGGCAGCCCTGTCCTCTCCCTGCTCATGCATACCTAGTGTCGTTTATTCTGTGGCTCACGTTTTAGTTTAAAAAAAAAAACCAAAAAAAAAAACCCACGACAGAGAGAATGATGGTATTTTTCTCATTACGTAACTGAACATTAGCACATTTCCCTGCTGGTCTTTCACTACCACATACCACGTAAGGGTTTGTCATTCAGGAATTCTTTCCACATTCGTTGTCCTGAGGCTATTTCTCCCTCTGTACCTATTTGCTAAAAATACGCGCTGGTGTTTGGTGACATTGATGGGAGAGGCAGAGCAAGACGGAGAGGGAATGACATTGCGGTGGAGGAGGGTTTGTTTCCCTTTGCCTGCTCAAGCAGCGAGTCCTACTACAGCCCTTGGTGTTTGGGCTGCCTGCGCTTCAGGCAGACAGGTGTTACTGATTTAAAGTGTAACATAGAAGATTATATAAAGACCCCATGTGCCAGAGTGTCTGGAATAGTGGTGCTGGGAGGAATTCAGGGCAGGGTGAGCTTGACGAGCGTTTCTGAGCAGGCTTTAAGCGCATCACCAGAGCCTTCGTCAAGCCCTCCTCTCAGTGAGGACGGGACGGGACGGGACAGGGCCGAGCAGGACACGGCAGGAGTGATGCATTTTAGCTCTTTGATTGCCAGTGCTGTACATTATTCTGTTCCACTTTCAGGGCATTCTAAACTGCATTCTTTTTGCAAGGGATCAAATGCCAAATTCTCTCTAACCTTCTTTCTCTGTCTCCAGGTTTATTGAATATGGTGAATATAAGGGGAACTACTATGGGACGAGTCTGGACTCGGTCCGGTCAGTCCTAGCCAAAAACAAGGTGTGTCTTCTGGATGTGCAGCCCCATGTGAGTGATACACATGTGCACACACACGATCTTACTCGTCAGCCCATTGAAGATCGTTCTCTCCTTTCTTAGACATTCAGTAGCCTCTTTCGTCCTCTCCACTCACACGCCTCCATCCTTCCCTCACACTCTCCACCCTCTCCTCCATCCTTCCCTCACACTCTCCACACACTCTTCCATCCTGAATTGAATAGCACCATGTGTGTTGTGTATCGGTGTTTCCTGTGTCTCTAACAAACCTAACACTGACTAAGACTCAGGAGTCATGAGTCTGCAGCGGGAGTCTTTCCGACGCATTTGATTCAAAGGCAAGCTTGCAGGCTTGCTACCTTTTTGCTACAAGCAAAAAGCCAGAGCCCAGAAATTGAGTACAATATGTATATACCTCCAGCCTGCTGGACAGCATGCCTTCTGGAAGCAGGAAGATGGGTTCCATCCCACTGGGAATACTGCAGCATACCACAGACTCATCTCTGGCCTTGGTACACAGTCTGCTCCGCCAAGCCAGAACTACACTGAGGCTCAGACTTGATAGACTAGTACATAATTAGCTAGCTATTAACCATGGACATACAGTTCTGTTCATGACGGATTTGGCTGTTAAGGCCAGGGTGTTTCTGAAACGGATTCACACTGGATCAGGGAACTGTAGCTACGTGCCCTCCTGAACATCCTGATCAACACCTTTTACCTCAACTTTGCGAACAGAACTCCCAAGAAATCTCTGCTGCGGGCCTGGAATTTTGATCTCATTCACAGCGCAGAGAAGCTAATGATCTCTCAAACTGGGCACGTGTGCACGCTCGCAAACGTACCGCAGAGACAAGCCTGCAAAACAAGCCATGTGAGCACGGCTGATTCACGTGGTGCCTCGTTCTGTGCTGGGTCCCTGTGCAATGTTTACATGGAAAAATGCACGGCAGCTTCCAGTTACTCATGCGGCCAGCGCACGGCAGGTCACGAGTCGACTCCCTGCACCTGCAGCCCGGCCAGCCCAGCCACGCGCTGGAGGTCCGGGGCTGCTTCTCGTCTCTGTCCGAGCGAGAAATGAACAGTGCCAGAGGTTCTGTTCACCGTCCATTCTGCATCTCCTGTGCTCTGTCCTTCAGTGCATGTTTCTCTGTCTCTCTCTCTCTCTCTCTCTCTCTCTGAGTTTGGGTTTAATAAAACGGCACGAAAGTAATGAGGGTTTTCTGTAGTGCAGGCCTCCATTCCCAGTGTCATATCAGTTCAACTCAGTGTGAATGATTTGCTTTGTTATGTTTGAAAATGTATTGGGGTCTAATAGCAACAACGAATGATGGTGTCAGTATCAAGACAGTTTATGATGGTTTGATTGATGGTCTATTGATGGTGTGTCTCCACCCACCACCCTCTCTTTCTTTTCGTTGACCTCACCCCTTCTCCACAGACACTGAAGCATCTTCGCACAGCTGAGTTTAAGCCCTACGTGGTCTTTGTGAAGCCTCCATCAGTTGAGCGTTTGCAGGAGTCCAGGAAGAGTGCGAAGATCCTCTCGGGCAAAGATGACAAGGGCTCAGCCAAGCCCTTCACGGTGAGGAGCCTGCCGGCGAGACACGCTCCAGCGGCGAGCTGAGGGGGAACAAAAACCTGCCTCATATGTCCCTGAGGCTTTGAGCAGTTTCAGTTTATCTGTTCCAGCCAGAGTCATGTCTTATTTTAGTCATTTTAGTCTGGGTTTCTGTTTGGCATATGCATGTGCGAGTGTGTGTGTGTGCATGCATGTTTGTGTTGCCCTTCCCTAGATCAGTAACGTGATGGGGGACTGAGGTTATGCTTCACCTGTGTGTCCTCTCAGAAAAAAGAAACACATGAAATCAGTTAGCACATACACCTTATTGGAGAGAGAGTGAGAGTGCAGTGGTTTCTACTGCAAAGCAGCACCTGGCTGAGGCTCTGGTCACTGTGGGATACCATGAGCCGAGCAGCGTGACCCCTTCACGCATCTGGCTGCGTCCATGGAGACCTTCCACGTGCCAGTGTTGAAGGTCACCGTTGAACGTTGTTTAGTGTTAAATCCACACAGGTGTGTCTGTGTTAGCCCAGTGACCCATCCTGTACTTCTCCAGATGTTTCTCTCTCTCTCTCTCTCTCTCTCATTGTCTGTCTATCTCTGCCTGTCTCTCTGTCTTTTTTCTCAATTCAGTTCCATTTAATTCTATTGGCATTGGTGAGAAATTGTAATGGGTATGAAAGGACACTTGAAGTCAAAATGAGGAAAAGGTAAAGCAGTTAAAAGCAAGGAAAATAAATAATGAGAGGAGGCATTAATAGATAAATCAAGAAGTGTCGTGCCCCCCCCCCCCTTGCTTTCTCTGTCACAGTCACCGTCTCTCTCCCTCCCCCTGCACACACACACAGCCATCATTCACATAGACTCTGGAAAGTGCACAAAGCAAGGTCAGCTTTGTATCCAAGGGCTTTCTGCAGGCACTTTTGCGTTGGGCTGCAGAGGCAGTGTGAAGATGATTTGAGCTGCAGTTATTACAGCTCAGTCTGCTGCTTCAACATCACAGGATCAGCTGCCAAAACAGAAACGACGGCAGACACTCGCACACCCCCAGCAGGCGGGGAAGCGGGCTTCTCTCCATCTGAACCACAGCTGAAGCACAAGGCCTGGTTATTCCTTGATACAGACATGCACACTTGCATTCACCCTGAGACATAATTACAGTTTCACAAAAACTAGAATGGATGTCATGTCATATAAATCACCTCTCTTCAGCCTTCACGCTCATGTTATGATCAACCCCCCCAACACACACACACACACACACACACACACAAGGATGTGCCTGTAGCGGATGAGCATTGGATTTGGAAGAGTGTGGATTTAACACTCAGCTGAGTCGCCCCCCCCCCCCCCAATGTGTCGTCACACTCCTGCCACCTTCTGCACACCGACACTGTTAATCACACTCGCTTCCCCATTCCTGGAATGAAAAGGAAACTTTGATTGATGAAAATGTCACCGGCCTATTTTGTCTCGCCACTTTTCTTACCCTGGACAGGCGCACTGGGCTGGGCTGGATCGGGCTGGGCTGGGTCAGAGCTCCAGAACAGGCCTTGCATTGTTCCAGCATTACCAGATGAATTCTCACTTCTTCTCTCTTTAATACCACTTGTATAACATTTGATGTTTTTTCTCATCTCTCTCTCTTTTCTTCTGTAAGAACTGGTATTTTTTCTTTTTAAAAATACTAGAGGAAGTTTCATAAATGTGTCATCAGTCATGGATGGGTAAAGCCAGTTGAAATTTCACATTTCATCATGTAGAATTTAAGCAGAAACCAGTGTTCTTTGTTTCTCCCTCCTGAGAATTCTTTTGTCACCTCAGTCAAGCACTGTAACTAGTATTAAAACAGGGACATATTGCCGTACCAGATATGTTCTTTTCATTTTTACAGCCCGTTAAGCGAGCGGGTCTTTTTCCTGCTGCTTCAGTGGCTGAACAACCCACTGTATGTCTGAATGTCTTCGAACTGCCTTCTCCACTGCGTTTTAGTCGCCGGGCAGAACGCCGTCCCATATCTCTCGCTCTTCTGCGGCTGCCGGGTTTTTATCCAATAAAAACCTGTTCTAAATCAGTAAAGCCACACCGACCATGTCACGCTCGCTAAGATTAGCGATACGGCCGGGCCTCTCCTGCATAAGCACTAAAGCACAGCCCACAAGCCCAGAGAGACCCACAAGGCCATGCGGCTTGGATCAGCGGCCATAGATACTCAGTCTTCTGAGGAAATGACTGTGACGGTTATTATATAAGGTGCATGTAGTTGAGAAGATTTGTATCAGTCCTCTCTTTCTTCTTCTTCTTCAGTGTTTGTCGCCTGGTTGGGCAGCCTTTGGGAAGCTCACGTAGAATAAGATGCGTTTCGATTACAGAAAACTGAGTGAATGTCCAGAGCGTTTCGCTGCAAGCCAACTCTCTGGGCTGTGTATTGCGTGCATAAACACTCCATAAAGTGCGTGCAGTACAGGTTCATCTCATCTCATCTCCTCGCAGACCGAAACATTATAATCCAACATCGGTCCGTCTGTGTCCGAGACTGACCGTTGTTCAAGAGGATAGAATATTATGCGTATGTGGGGTGATTGATGTGGTTAGGAGTCTGACAGGCATTCACATGTGCGGCTCTGTAAACCTGTGGTGAGCACCATCAATTCAACTGCTTCAGATCCAGACCTCAAACTATATCAGGACTGGTTACCACTTCACTAAAACATTAAGTATCACTGTTATGCTTTATAGATCTGTAGCAGATATTTTCTACATTTCTGTCTTTTAACAAACTTTTACTAAAAATGAAAAGTATAGCTCTGTTTATGGACTCTGGATTTGAGGGAGTCCATGAAAATTCCTTGGTTGGAGGTTCAGTCCATTCCAGACTCTGGGAACAATCATTTGTTAGTTTGTTTATGAGCATATTTCATGTTAGGGTGAAGAATCCTGTATTATTTAACTGGATTATAATGGACTCTTTGACCCTCCCCCCAGGAGGAGGATTTTCAGGAGATGATCAACACGGCTCAGCAGATGGAGAACCAGTACGGTCACCTCTTTGAGAAGGTCATCGTCAACGACGACCTATCTGCTGCCTTCAACGAGCTCAAGATTGCCCTGCGAAAGCTGGAGACGGAGTCACTGTGGGTCCCCGTGAGCTGGACGCACTCCTAAAGGAGGTGCAACCCCACCCCCTTGGGACACACCAGGGAAAAACCCAGGGACCAGGGCAGAACTCTTCTGACACTCAGCTTTTCCTCTGGTGGCAGGGATGCCTTGTGCTATTTTAATAGGTCTCTGATAGGGGTTTTGGGCTTCCTGCGACACTAAAGGAAGGAATTATGGTTTTGTGTTGGTACTCGGTCAACATAGCTGGACTGGACTATCTAATTATATTCAAATGTCGTCAGGTGTTAGCAGCTGCTGTGTGGGTGGATGTGTGGGTGGGTGTGTGGGTGGGTGTGTATGTGCTGCCAATCAAGTGGTTTAGGTGGCACTGGCCGCTCACACAGTGTAATTTTAACGCTAGTTTATAGAAACCAAAGTGATGATTATTTTTCTGTGATCAGTGTACTTTTTTTTTTGTTTTTTTTTATATTGAAGCTTTGGAAAAGTTTAAATGTTTTTGCCTTTCAAGTCTTCTCACTGGGTGATGCTTTTTGTAAGAACTTGGTGTCCCCGTCACTGGTATACTGCACAGACATATCAGTGTTGATCTGATATTGACAAAACATTTAAAACAGAATTTTGATTCATTCATTTCAGGGGTTCTTATGTAGTTATATTTAATTAGAAAATTTAATATATTTTAATATTTTTCAGGGGTTTATCTACTTTTTTACATAAACGATGCCCTAATCGTCCATGTTTTAAAAGCATCTTAGAGCAGCAGACAGGAGGGCAGTTGCATGACGCGCACAGTGAAATGCTGAATGTCACATGGGCATTATAGCTCTCAGGAGATCTGTTAATAGCATCGTGGTGTTCTCACCCTCTTGCTATAGGAGAGGACGGTTACAGATGAGGTGGCAAGTTTTCTTATTACAAGGCTGTAAAACCTGCGACATTAGCAGTTACATCTCAAAAAAAAAACATGGTCATGTTCAGTCTCAAAATGGCTTCATCTTAACTATGACTGTATTGTATTTTATTATTATTATTATTATTTGATCCTCCATTTCCTCTGTAGGCTCTGGGTCTCACTCTTGTATCTCTGTCTGCTGCACTTGTCTTCAATAAATGATTTAGGTGGAACGACCCTGTTTAAGTTTGTTTACTGTGTCCTTCATCCTAGATGGGAGTGCAGTCTCCTTCATCGTCACACCCATAAAACACAATCCAGTGATGAATGTGTTGAATAAACTGGTCTCTTCTGAGGTCATTCTGTTGGTCTGCACTACTTTGATGATTCTATTTTAGTTATTTTTCATCTGAGCATGAGTTATTGATCATGTACCACCAGTGCCTGTCCAGCTGGAGCTTAAACACATATACCATCAATGAGATGCTTTGTTATTATAAAACCAGAATGAGCGTGGAGGGAAAAGGTTAAGCAGAAAGAAGGTGTGTGTGTGTGTGTGTGTGTGTGTGTGTGTGTGTGTGTTCCATCTAGACCACTCCCCAATTAACAGACTTAGAAGACATCTTTACTGTGTGTTGGCTCAGATGTGGGACAGCTGTTCTGAAACAATAGACAAAGTGTGACAGTGGTCTCTGCTCCTCCACTCAAGGCCTTTGGGAGTGTCCCACTTCCTCTCTCTCTCTCGAAGCAGGAGAAAGAAGAGGGTGAGGAGGAGAAGAATGACTGGGAGAAATGAGGGAGTTGTAGTGGACCTGGAGGCCTGGCGAGAGGAGGTGAGTTGTAGTGGACCTGGAGGCCTGGCGAGAGGAGGTGAGTTGCAGTGGACCTGGCATGTCTACCGTCTCCCCTCTGAGCCTGTCTGCTGGAGGCTGTGAAGTTCCACCTGGAGAAATGGTTTCCTGCCCTTCTCACTTAGCCAGCCCACTGATCACTGTGAGTGAGCGACGGGGTGAGAAGTCCAACGCTGTTCCTCACTCCCTCTCCACTTTACGTCCACTTGTTTGTTTTTCTTTGACGTCCACCCAGTGATGGGTTTCCTATGACTTCAGCACTTTAGTCTAAGCATCCATTTGACCAGAGCGAGCAGCCCTGGGGTGACCTGCAGGCCACTGGGTAAGCAATGGAAGCGATTCAGACATAGAGCATTCTGGGATTGTATGGATGTTTATGTTTTGATATGTGGATGTAATGTAGAAGGGAATCGGGGATCACGTAGCTTTTTGTGGGTGGGTGTTATGCTCCGCAAATCCATGTGTTATGAGCTCAGACAGAGGCTCAGTGTGCAAACATGTCTCTCTGAGCAGTGAATGTTGCGTCAGCCTTACTGGGGTCTTCGTCCATAGTGGGCGAAAGGGGAATGCATGTTTCCAGATTCAGTTTCTGCCACATTGCCACTAATAATCTACAGGAACTGGAGAAATGCCTCACCAGGGCCGCACACGCAACTTTCTTTGGACTGAAGAACTTGTTCCGTCTCTTTTTCCCCCCCTTTTTTTCTCTTTTTATCTGTCTTATGCTCTCTCCCTTTTATATTCGCAGCAAGTTATATTTGCGTTCTAGATTACACGGGTTAGAACGGGTATCGGTGTTACTGATTTAAGATAATATACAATATGTTTCTTTTTTTTGTCTGTACCTTGTCTACAGCATTACATCACCACCGAGGTACTTGTTCCTGATCACTGTTTCCCGGCTTAAGACAACGACCTGCTGGGTCAAAGAGGCAGAGTCTGAAACCAGAGAGAGGTTTTTCCAGTCAGTTTTTTAGCAACCTCAGAAGCCACCCAGCAGGATGCTGGCCTCTTTCACCATTCCTCTAATGGTTCTCCATCCTGCAAATGGGTTGACAAGACACAAGCTTTCTTCTGTCTGACTCTGTGTCTGTCTGTCTGTCTGTTCCTGTCTTCTCAATCCTTTTCATTTTCTTTGTATAAATATACCCTAATAAACCACTGCTTCAGATGAGCCGGTATCTGAGTGGGTGGCTGAGAGAGAGACAGACAGGGCTGAGGCGGTAACCACGCAGGACACCGTCCAGTGGTGCTTTCAGGAAGTTTCTCTGTCTTGTCCCTGTGGTGCATTGGAAGTCATTAGAGCTGGTTTAACTGGCCCTTTGTCTTGATATTCTGAAAGGCCAGCATGAGTTTCTTTCGACCCCTGTTTTCCCTGCCTTGGTCACGATCAGTCCCACGGCCGTCCGAAGCAGCGGATGTGTTCTGCAGAGAAGAACTGGAGGTGGGTGTGTGGGTGGTAACCCCCCCCCCCCCCCCCCGGGTTGAGTTCAGTACTAGTCTGTAAAATCAGATTATTACTGAAGTCTGATATTTCCCCAGAAGAGAGCGATTGAGAGAAATATTCATACTGCTGGCTCAGATGTCCTTTTCTTCCTCCAAATGTGCCTTAGCAGATTTTTACCTCATTTTAGGTTCTTAATACTACCATAACATACGTATCCACAAAGACCAAGTCTACTCAGTTAATCTCACTATTTATTTTTTACAGACCTCCAGGGCCGTACTCTGAATTTCTTTGTGAATTTGAAGATTTCATCTCAAATCTGGTCATTTCTGTAGACAAAGGCATTAATTGTTGGAGATTTTAATATTTAATGTTGTAATCTTGAAAATAATCTGGGAACAGCAGTGGTGTCCATGCTAGATTCAGTAGGGGTCATTCAGAATGTAACAGGACCTACTCATTACAGTGGCCACACACTTGATATACTGACATTTGGTTTAAAATAAAGATGATACAGTTATATGTTTACAGTCAAGCTCCCGGGTCATTCCTCATCTTGTTTAAAATATGTATTAGCCAAAATAGATGCATTCTGCCATGCATAAAACGCACATTCACACCAGGTACTGTCCGGAAATTGTATCAGTCAGTAATGTGCCAGAGCTCTCAGCCTTGATTGGCTCACCGTCCGACCCCACACAACTTGATCTGGTGCCCGATTGCTTAGAACCATCATTCTGCTATACTTTAGATAATAATAATTAATAATAATAATAATTGTTTTAAAAGCACCTTTCAGGACACTCAAGGACACTTTACAATTCAAATAGGAAAACATAAAACACACAAAAATACAAGACTACATAGGCAACAACAATAGAAGAAGAGCACAGATGAATAAATTATAACTGGGTTTGGAAAAGCAATCTCAAAAAGATATGTTTTTAAGTGCCTCTTAAAAGTAGGTATTGATGGGCATGTACAGAGATACAGAGGGGTTTAGTGGAAGGAACAGAGAGTAAGTGGGAATCGGCAGACCGAAGAGAACGTGATGGACATTATCTAGACAACAAGACAGAAAGATAATCAGGTTCTAAGCCATGTAGGCGTTTAAAAACCAGAAGTAAAATGTTGTATTGTATGTAGTATTGAACCGGAAGCCAATGCAGGTCTTTTAATCTTGGGGTTATATGTTCGTGTGATCTGGGGTGTGTGAGAACTCTTGCTGCTGAATTCTGTATATACTGGAGCTTTTTTAGACTCCTGGTAGGGAGCCCGACGAGAACAGAGTTACAGTAATCAAGTCTGGATGTAATAAACGCATATATAAGACTTTCAGGCACAGTGAGAGAGGGACGCAGTCTGACAATGTTTTTTAGATGATAAAAGTCAGTTTTAATTCTATTATTAATGTTTGCCTCCGTAGAGAGTGTGGAGTCTAGGATGACACCAAGGTTGTGGACCTGGGCCACAGAGGACTGGATAAGGGTGGGATAGGATGACTTGATTTTTTTGAAGGTGGAAGAGGATGCAATGAGGATAGATTCAGATTTACTGTTATTTAAGAATTTTTTTAGCCATCCAGTTTGTTTCTAATATCAACCAAGCAGTTGACCAAGGAGTCTGGAGGCAGTGCATCAGTGGACTTGGTGCAGATGTAAATTTGCATATCATCAGCATAATGAAATTAAAAACCGAGTTGCCGAATTATATCGCCAAGTGGAAGCATATAAATGATAAAAAGAAAGGGGGCCAAGAGCTGAACCCTGAGGAACACCATCAGACAATGTTGAGGTGTCGGATCTGAAACTAGCCAAAGATACAAAATGTTGCCTATCAGTAAGATATGACGAACCAAGCAAGGGTTGTTCCAGTCACTCCAGTCGAGGTCTCTAGCCTGTGCAGCAGTGTTTCATGACAGACTGTGTCAAACGCCACAGTAAGATCTAGTAGGACAAGAATGTTCACTTGGCCAGAATCAGCTGCCAGCAACAGATTATGAATTACCTTCACCAGGGCAGTTTCAGTGCTATGGTTTGTTCTAAAACCAGACTGAAATTGCTCAAAAGGTTGTTTGCAGTCAGATGTTTTGTAGGTTGGGCAGAAATGGTATGTTCAAGCAGCTTGCTAATAAAGGAGAGGCTGGATGTTAATAATGGACAGTAATTATTAAGATCATCAGGAGCAAGACCTGGCTTCTTCAAGA
>JAOXYF010000012.1:11599545-11610320 GCA_028565775.1 Sternarchorhynchus goeldii | reverse complement strand
GATAGATAGATAGATAGATAGATAGCACATTACAGGGAGATAAAATAAGTTGATTAGATTAAATATCTCAGTTCATGGCTCTGTGATGTTTCAGCAAATCTTCTAACTTCATGATTGTTGCAGGTGTTACCACGGTGATGAGAAGGCTGTCATTAAGGACTAATGGGTCCTATCTAGATTGCTTCCTGTTCCTCCTGACCTGGAGGAGTATACAGATGCAGAATTATAAATGTGTTTCAATTTTAGTTGCCCATGTGTGGTCAGATTGGTCTAGAGAATAATGAATAATGTCATATTGTCAGATGTTCTCACTCTATTACTGTGTCTGAGACTCTTCTTCATACTTAATGAACAGAACTGTGAATTGGACAGACATCTGTGAATTGGACAGAAGGGATCTGATTGGATGACTTGGGCAGACAGCAGAAGGGATCTGATTGGATGAATTGGGCAGGAAGATGAATGGATGGCATCTGAGAGGATGAATCAGACCTCCCTCCCCCATCAGCATTTATGTGCCACTGCATCATCACCTTTTGCATTAATGGACAAATACTTATTACAGTGTCCAAAAGTCACAGTTAAAGACCTTCTTGCTCTAAACAGTAGGGTTTACTGCCCTGTAGCTGATGTGTATTCTTGATTGATCTTCATAGCAGTGTGAGAGTGCGCTTAAACAGAGCAGTTTCATCATGTGGTGGACTGTGAAAAGTTACACCTCCACTCACTAATCTGTTGGTATTAGACTCTTTTAAAGTGTAAACAAGTGCAAGTTAAAGAATCTGTTCATGATGGCATTTGATGCCATTTCAGGCCACATTGTACACAGTTTGTTCTTTCCTATTTTAGCTCGTATATCCATCACTGCGGTATTTTACCTGCACACAAACGTCTTGCACCTTTGTAGACGTCACACATGGTCAACATAAGTTTCATCTGTTCTCACACAGTGAACCATCTTCTCATCAGACTTGGACATTTGTCATCGCTCATTCTCACACTCTCTCTGTGTGAGATTCAAGCTCTTCATGCATCTTTGTAACGGTTCATTTGACTCCCTCTTTGCCTCCCTAGTTGTGTTCAACCATGAGGAAATACTGGACTGCGTTAAATCAAAAATAAATAAATACGGTTTGGAGAGAATTAAACAGAACGAAGGAACAAAAGTCCACAATTTTCAGATCGTGATGAATGAGACTGAACGTGCTTGGGAATGTAGCTGGATCTCACTCCATCACACAAAGCCATGTGTCTAAACCCACATAGTTATAAATGTCATCCCAGCTGTGTGATTTACCAAAAATCCATGCAAGAGAGATGGAATATCTACAGTAGATCAGCTGTCGGTGATGTTCACATTAACATGGGCAAGAATAACACACGACTGCAAAAAAAACCAAGAGGGCTGGTCAGAGAGATACAGCACAGCCCCAGCAGTGTGTTTTCACAGGTCTGCTTATCCACTCCATCTACAGCTATGAATGAATCATGCCTGCCATCATCTTGTCATAAAGAGCCATGTTGACCAGAAATGACATTGACCAATCAGACGAGAGTGTAGGAGTGAGTCACACACAGTAGCCCCCCCCCCCCCCAGCAAAAGAAGTTAAGACCATTGAAAGCAATAAATGCAATAAACCCAAACCTGCCCTTTAAATATGGTCCTCAGAAGGTGGAGACACATCTCCTCATACATTAGTAGGTGGATTTTTCTCACGCTGTGCACCACTTACGTCTTTTTTTTAAACACAGATGTCACTCTCAACAGAGAAGTCACTCTTACATGCTAGTAGTGTGACAGAGGGTTTTGCACTGGTTTAAATATAAATGGCACAACAGATTTGCTTATATATTGAGAGATTATAGATTAGAGATTAGATTTGTGCAGTAAGTGCCACTGAAAATGGCTTGTGGTGAACTAACATTTTCCTGCCACTACTGGTGCTGTGGCCATAAACCAACCACTGAGGAAGAACTGGAGAATGTATGCACCAGGTTACTACTTGGAAATAGATGTGCAATAGCTTCTAACTGTATACATATAAGGTTTCTTGAAGATTAATGTTTTATTTACGAGAGTGGTGAGTCAATCTGTCGTGGTTAATGTGTGGAAGGTAGATCACTGCTAAACCACTGCTAAAAGAGATCATTAGTGAGAGGTGCTACTGGGCTAGAACGCTAACCGCCCTCAGACACGACTGTGCATTCATTCACTGAGTGAGAAAATCACACACTTAGACATCTGTGACTGAGTTTTGGGATGAAGAACTGTTTAAGTGTCAGTGTTAATGCTCTACTTTAGAAAACTGCTTGCAGACTTCTTGCAGCTGCTTTAGAGAAGATACTTGGAGTTATTACACTATTGCAGTGACAGAATCATAGTCTATTTCAGTGCAGCCCCGAGCGTGAACACATAGTATGGTCTTTTCCATGTACTACAAACCACTAAATACCAGTATGTACAAGTATAGCTAATGCTTAAAGCTTCATACTGTAAACCTTCACAGCTTTGGCAATGGTGTTGAGTACAATGCAGGAGGAGCCCACCTGGATCAGGGCAACATGCACTGAAATCACAAACGTGACAAAACAACTCAAATGCACATGTGTGTGTTTGTGCGTGTGTTGTACCAGACCCCAGAGCTGCCTTATTTGAGAGGACTCTCCTCTTCCTGATGAGTAGTTTCTATAGGATCATGTGCATGAACCTTCATCTCAAGCAACATATTTGCACAAGTCTTCTCAGTGCATAAGTCTTCTCAGATTATCAGTAGAAGACCTACCCTTTATGAACCCCACTTGGTCTGTATGTATAATGTGTGGTAGGATTGTTTCCAGTGTAAATACGTTTAAAGCTTCAGCTTATGCTAGCTCCCCCCACCTTCCACTCCTTTAATAGCTGGGTTTGCTCTTATGGCCACTGCCAGGAGTTCCAACGCAATTGTAAACAATAAAACAATAAATCCCTGTCACGTTCCCCTAGAAAGATCAAAAGGAGACGAAATAATGCCGTTTGTCAAAACTGATGCTTTCGGGTTGTTATATAATATTTTTATCCATTTTGCAAAGCCAGAACCAAAACCAAATCTCAACAGGGCCGAGTGTAAAAAACCCCACTCGACTCTATCGAATGCTTTCTCAGCGTCAAGTGAGACCGCTACCACTGGCGCCGTACTAGAAACGATTTGCCACATTAAGTGCATAAGTCTTCTCAGATTATCAGTAGAAGACCTACCCTTTATGAACCCCACTTGGTCTGTATGTATAATGTGTGGTAGGATTGTTTCCAGTCTTAGGGCCAGAACCTTAGCCAGTATCTTACTGTCTACGTTGATGAGGCTAATTGGCCTGAAGTTAGCTGGATCTGTATGATCCCTTCCTTTCTTGGGTATCAGAGAGATGAGTGCCTCATTGAGGGATAGAGGAAGTGAGCCTCTTTGAAAAGTCTCCTGAAAGACATATATCAATATTGGAGTAATTATATCAATATATTGTTTATAATACTCCAAGGGAAACCCATCTGTTCCTGGTGATTTCCCTGTGTTCATAGTCAAGATGGCATTCCTAACCTCTTCTTGGGTTTTTTGTGCATCAAGAAGGGCCGACTGATCAGAAGATAACTTTAGAAGATTTATGTTTGATAGAAAATCTCGGACTGATGACTCATTTACATCACCAGAAGATCTATACAGATTTTCATAGAATTCCCTAAAGATCTCATTAATACCCTCAGGTGTTATAATGATGTTATAAGTGAACCTCCTGCTCTTATCGCTGGAATTATGTAAGTAGAGCTTTGTTCTTTTAACTGTCTGGCTAGGAGCCTGCCAGTCTTTTCCCCTGACTCGTAGAATCGTGTTTTAAGTCTAAACATATATATATTTCAATATATTTTTATTGAAAATGTCATGCATTTGAAATGTGCATTTACAGATTTTTTTTAAATAGACTTTCGGAGTACTGTCTGGCCAAATCTTTTTCCATGATATTTAATTCTGCTTCCAATTTTTTAATACTATCATTGTGTTCTTTTTTCCTTTGTGAGGTCTGTGCAATCATTTTCCCCCTAATGTACGCTTTAGATGCCTCCCAGACCATTGCAATACTTTCTGTGCTACCCAAGTTGATTTAAAAAAATGCAGACAGGTCCTCTGCGAGTTCCTTAGAGTATACCTCATCCTGTAGCAAAGACGTGTCCATTCTCCATCTACCTTGTCGAAGTTTGTCTGAACGTATATTTACACAAATCTCAACAGGTGCGTGATTTGACATGGAGATAGCATTGATGGTACTATCAACGATGGCATTGGTTAAACTCTGGTAAATCAAAATATAGTCAATTCATGAGTGGGACTTGTGGCAGTGGGAGTAAAATGTGTATTCCCTGTTTGTAGGATTGACCAATCGCCAGACATCTATCAGGCCATTATCCTCCATCAGCAGGTGAATGGCAGCCCGGTACCTCGGTGCTGAGATGCCCGAGTATTTACTTTTATCTAATATCCCATCTAAAACTTGGTTTAAGTCTCCTGCTAAAATTATTTGACCATGGGCGTTTCCCAATGTACTACTGAGGCCATGAAAGAAATGGGTCCTCCTTGTTAGGAGCATATATATTACATAGTGTTATTCTCCCCCCATTTATATTGGTTTTGAGACAGAGAATTCTACCATTACTATCTTTATACTCCTTTAACATAGAAAAGTTCAATCTCTTATGGACCAAAATAAGAACTCTGTTACGCCTGCTGGAAAAAGAGCTACAGTAAACATGTCCCACCCAGTCTTTTTTTTAGCCTCATCTTCCAGTAAATGTGTTTCTTGGATAAATACTATATCAGCTTGTTATTTCTTAAGATATAAAAGTACCTTTTTCCTTTTCACAGGGTTCCCACAACCATTGATATTCCAGGAAACTACCTTAACATATGCATTATTTGCCATTCACATGGAAAACAAAACAGTTGTCTAACCTTCCCGATCCAGAAACATAAACTGTTACTTTTGTACCGCTGGGCATCATCAGGATATCTGAAATTCTAACATAAACCAACACGACAAAACATGTCAACAAAAATCTACCCTCTAGCCCAGAGGGGAGAACCTGAACTGAAAAATCACTCCAGCAACCAGCCGGAGATTCTCCTCTTGTTATAACCGTGTCCAAAATGCGAACAACAAAAATAAGGAGAAATATATATATATATAATAATAATAATAAAAGTGAATAGATAAATGAATAAAATAAAGGAAAAACCTTACTTAGGTCAGTGGAATGTCCGAGCCGTCCACTAGGTTGTAACTTAAACAACTACACCAAGCTATCCAGCCCCCTCGTACCCCTCACAATCTCCTTCTGCTGGTGGATGTTTCATAGTTTATTCTCCATCAGTGACTTGCTGCTCGATGAACATAATAGCCTCTGATGCGACATCAAATTTTCTGTTCCGCCCTTTCCATGTGAAGTGGAGTGTAGCAGGAACCTCACGTTCTTGTCACGCAGTAGCTGTTTCGCCGTTGTAAAAGCTTTTCTCCTCTCGGCCAGCTCCTTCGTCATGTCTGGAAACGGGGAGATATTGCATCCCTTCCACACTGCACCTCCTTTCTCCCTCGCAGCTTTTAAGACTTTATCTCTCGCCGTTGAGCGCAGAAATTTAGTCATAATCAACCTCGGTTTTCGGAGGTCACAATCGGAGGTCGGTTTTCGTCAGGGCAGGATCCAGGAGAGCGATGTGCTCTTTCAATTTTGAATTCGTTGTCAATGCGCATATGCAGGCCCTCTGACAATATCTTTTCAATGCACACAGCCAGGTTTTCCCCTTCGGTGCCCTCTTTCAAGCCCAACAGTCTGACGTTATTACGGAGGCTCCTGTTCTCCAGATCTTCCACACGGCCCCACAGAGGGTCAAAGCGCTTACTGTGCAACTCACGGCCCGTCACCAGCTGCTGCGTCGCGTCCTCCAAGTCGGAGATTCGCCCATTTTTTAATTCCTCCGTAGTCCCCTTAATCGTCGACACATCAGACGCTACCGTTTGGAGCGTCAAGCTCATTTTACTCACTTCGGCAAGGATGTTTTCCAGATTGGCATCCCGTACAGAGTCCCGTTTCGGACTAGCCTCCGCGGAGCCGAGCGCAGCTGCTCCTTTCCCTCATGAAGGCTTAAAATATTTCGAAGATGTAGACATCTTTCGAAACCGTAGAGATATTAATAATCAAGCTCTTAACAGATCAACGCTTGAAATTTGGAGTAGTGGACGGATTAATCAGGATTTAGGTTAATGGGGCTTAGGACCGCTTCTACCAAGCAGCCATATTCCTCATCCCCACGTGACTCCCGCTGTCTGTCTTACATGTCATGCTTAACTCGCTCATTATATTTACTATACTTCCCATATTTTTTTTAAGTTGCTTACGTTTAGCTGTGATGATGTGCTGTGGATACCCAAAAGCAATATTGTATCCATTATGATCAAGTTATTGTCATTCATGTGTTGTTTGTTTGTTTGTTTCCTTGTTTTCTTTTATGTGTGTGGGCGCGTGTGAGGCGTGTGCATGCGCGTATGATGTGTGTGTGAGAGATGTGTGTCTGTAGACATCCTGTACTTTGCTGTACCATGTGCCAGTGTTTGAGAGTTGAGACGTGCACATGGGAAGAATTAGTGTGTCCAAGCAGCAGTGAGTGTGTTAGTCTGTCCTGGCCCGCCCTGGCACTGCTCTGCTGGAGCATTATCTCCTCTAGCTCGTTAACTCTCCACAGATACCCCGCATCCAACCTCATGATGTCATGCCGACAACATGATAGTTTTTGCCACGTATCGCACACTTCAAACGGCTCCTCCAAAATGGAAGAGTGGTTTGGCAGAGGTTTGTGCCAACTCAGTACAGTAAGGTCAATCAGTTTAGATGGATGAGAGTGTCAGGCCTAGGTCATATGCACATGAATAATCTACTTTCCCACCCCTAATTTGACAGATGCTTGTTATTTCCTAGTTGCCAAGCACTGGTCGACAGGCCTTGGAGAAGGGTCTGCAGATTCAACCCAGCAGAGCTGCTGTTTCAGGCATCCTAAGCTCCTGGCATGTATGTTTGAAGTCGATTTTTAATAGGATCGTCTCCAGTTTGAGCACTAAATCATCATAGAAAAACAGCCAGGCAGAGTTCAGACACAGGTAGATATTTTTAGCTGAGCAGAACCCCAGATAATGAATGTAAATTATCCACAGGGAAGCATTCGTCTTCTCTCTTTAAAAAAGCAAACGAAGAAACCAGCCGTTTAATAAGAGGCGTGGCTGATCGCTGAGAAGCCTGTCACTCAATTAACCTTTGTTTTGCTTTCTTTCGGTCAAATTAAGGAGTTAAAATGTTTTTGGTTGGATGTGTTTGGAGATGTGTTGGTTATAGTGGAGCACTTCAGTCTGGACAGAATGTGTCTGTAACGTGTCCGTCTCTGAGCTCTATCTGTCTGGAAACCACACATCCCTTTATTTATGAGGGTTTATCCAGTAGCACACTTATAATGTCATTACCATCAGAAGCTGAAACACAGCTTGTGCCAAACTAAATATCTGTTTTATTTTTGGAGTTCAATTTCCCCCTTTTTTCATTCTTTTTCTTGTTCTTTTGCCAGCATATAGACCAGTCTTTGTATTTGAAGTGGCATTATTCATGATGTGTTGCACTGATGGTTTGACTCATGTTGTAGTATTCATTTACTTTCGTATGCATATGGCGTGCATTATTACTGCTCTACATTCATACAGCTTTGCCTTTTAGTACGTATGTACAGAAGCTTACTGTAGTGACTATTTCATTTTATGGTGTGTAATGTGCATATAAACAATATCACGGCAATATTATTGTCCGATTTAGAAATTTCACGTTTTGCGGCCACGGAAAAATATGCACTGCAGTCCATTCACTTGTTGTGTTGCTGAGTCAGAAAATGAGCACACTCAGACTCCATAACCACGTCTACACCAGAGGTGTTTATTTTTTTTAACTGCAGGCCAAAAGCCTAATTAGCTTGAGCCGGAGATAAATGGTAAAAAGTGGGTTTTATGAAAGAATCCTCACACATCTTTTTAGCCGTTCTTAAGGCTGCACTCCTGTTGTCATTGACGGCCTGAAAGTTGATTAATCATTTGTGACATAAATGCTTTTATTAGATGAAATGACATACATAAACTATGCTGGTATTTATAACAAATAACCAAGTTAGACTGATGGGGTTGCCTGTGTGTGTTCAAGAAATGAAGCTTCTCTTAAAATGATTCTCGCTACACCAAAAGTTGTTCCTTAGTTATGAAGCTCTCAACATTTACACTGATCTTGCAATCCAAACAGAATGAAACTGCACGTATCAAAGAGGTAATCTTGTAAATTATTAGGCTTAGAATAATCCACTCAGTTGTAGTTCAACAGCACACATGGAAATATGGTAATGTTCAGTAATAAGTGTTCTAGTCAGCTGTGGGTTATAAGCTTGTCTTTCATGAGCGGCAGCGTCTGCTTGTCTGTGAACTCCATAGCGGGATTTTGCCCCCTCTACTGGTCAGCAAGAGAACTGGAGCCTGTGCATGTAGCCCCTTTAGCTAATTCTGGTTTATTAACCCATGTAGTTTACTCCGCTGCTTATGAAAAGTGAAAAATAGAGGGTTAGGTTGGCCACAGTGGCCCAATGTATTTGGATGCAAAAGGACTTGTATTGTCTAAGGGAATGTAGCCTCCTAAGACGTACTTTTGTTGTCCCAGGATGCCTTGCAGCACTTACGAGGTGAGCTTTTTTTATGTGCTCTTATGTCAGTGTGTCTGTGTTTCACTCTGTGTTTGTGTGCATCTGTGTATGTGTGCCTCTGTATGTCTCACAGTACTTGTAAAAGTATACAAATTCTGCTTTTGTAGATGAAGTTAATACCATCCATTAAATTTGATACCACATCACTCTTAAATCAGTAGGACCTCTCTCTCTCTCTCTCCAAACTGCTGAATTTGTGCTGGTTCATGTGTAAATCATTTATACGGGAGTCTTTATCTTGCACTGGAGAGTTGGCTGTTTAATTGAGGATAAATGATCAAATCTCTGTGAGCTCCTTTCTCGCTCGCCATCATAAATTAGCTTTAATGCGAGTGTTGCGCCACCCTGCTGGCTGGAGCATGGATTCACTTCAAAACAGCCTCATGCCAAGAGCCTACAGCTGAATCTCCTGCACCTTCCAGCTTTTTTTTTTATCTCTGCCTCTCATCATCATAGTCTATCCCTGCTCCCCCTCCCCTCCCCCAGCTCACTTCTGACTGTCTCACTCCATCTGTCTCTCACATGATGTGAAGACACACAAGCATTTTGTTACTGTGACTCTGCGTGCGCTGACAGAGTCCACCCATTAATCACTGTTTTTATGCGCTCCCCCTGTGTGTGTCACCTTTACTCTTTCTCCTGGTTGGACACTCCTCTCTGACAACTCTGTCTGACCCTTTCTTCCTCTCTCTGCTGTCTTTTGCTCTTTCTCTCACCAGTTTGAGCTGGGTACAGGGAGGCTGGGCTAACTGCAGTGTAACGTGTAATGAAGTTGTGCTTCTTCAGGATGAGGTTTCCAGGCACACTCTGTCTGCACTCACTCTGACGCTGGGACCTCCAGTCACTCCGAGCGTCAGCGTGTCATGGCGCACGCCTGATTTTTGAACCCCGGTGGTTTTTTGTGAGCCTCTTCTGATCCTGTAGGGTTGAAAGAAGGTTTAGTACAGCTACATTTCAGTATCAAATGCTTGTATGTCTTGTGGCTCTGTCAGCTAACTGGAGCTCTTTTAGAATAAAAACACATCTCATTACTAAACGTCTAACCTAATTTCTCTCTCCCTGTCTCTTTTTCTCTCTATCTGTCTCCCTCGCTCTCCTCACTCACTCTCTCGCTGTATCTGTCTATATCTGGGGGGTTTTTTCTGTTCCTCTTCAACAGTTCCAACTAGCAATTGTCACTTGAATTAAATGTCACTTCAACAGCATTTGAAATGGGAAATTTAAACTCCTCTTTTTTCTTTTTTCTACCCAGTCAGTTATAGATTGCCTGTTGGCAATATGAATATAAACAAGTTTTCAGAACCTCTTAACCCATATCATTTTGTTTGTTTGTTTGTTTGTTTGTTTGCTTGCTTGTTTTCTTTAGGTAGCATGCGCTCATTACAGTACAACCCCAGTGTGCTTTCAGGCAGTTTAAAACCAAAATAAATAACATTAATGAAGTATACTTAATCAGCTGCAGTAAAATGCGATGAGGATAAAAACCAAATAAAGTGGTTCAAAATGCAATCAAATTCAGTCACAAAGTTCAACCAAATGTGTATGTGCTTCGTCACAGCGTGCACATGTGTGCTTCATCCACTGAAGCATGTTCACAGGTTTGGTGTTCTCCTCTACAGTGAGAGTGTGAGAATTTTTGACGAATGCGATTCTGAATCACATCTTTCTTGAACGTCTGACATTCAGAACACAGTAGTGTCAGAGACTAACAGGCATTCAGATGTTAGAATTTAAAGAAATGCACTTTGAGGGTAAAGCTGGCAAGATGGCGAAATTGAAAGAATATGGTCGGACACTTTCTTTCTCTGGCTTGATTTCCTTTCTCTTACTCATGTCAGTTGTAAACCTAGCATTGTTTTCTCAAGGCTTATTGCTAACCTACTGTATTCTTTGAAGACAGAGAGCGTGGTGTGGGACGCATATTCACCACTGCTACTGGTTTACATTTAGGCCAGGATTTTAATATGGACAACACATGTG
>JAOXYF010000012.1:11580497-11593920 GCA_028565775.1 Sternarchorhynchus goeldii | reverse complement strand
TTATGGACCTTGCTTTGTGCACTGGTGCACAGTCATTTGGATGGGGGAGCGAATACTTTTGGCAATATAGTGTATTTACAGGCATAGAAAATACTACATAAACAATTTCACTTTTTTCCATATGATGGAGTAATGGACTGTAAATGTTTAGTTGCCCTCCTATAAAAAGTTTTTTTTTAAACTGTTAGGGTTTCTTAGGAATATTAGGATTTATTTTTTATTAATATCGTTCATCTGATGTAAGAGAAAATTCAGATATTTGCAACCATTCCGATGTTTTAAACCAGGGAATGGCAGGTATAAATAGCAGATTCACTTTGTGGTAAGCGAGGATTTTGTGCTATATGGAGTGAGTGTTATTAGTGGAGTGTTATTAGCGGAGGGTTTTAGTGGGCATTTTGCGGGGCTGTGATTGGTTGCCAGCTGTCTGGACAGGCCTGCGCTCCTGCCGTCAGAGCAGGCTCTGCTGCCGAGCAGACGGGCTTCACACAGAGGACGCACAACCTCACTTTTTCCACCGCTTCGTTATGCCGTGCCTCACGCACACACCCACACGCACACCCCGAACACCCACCGCCGCTAGAAGTGATTACTTGAACAAAATGCAAGCGTTTTCTACACTGTGTCTACGAGCTCCGATGTCTTATAATGACCGCCTGCCAGAGGAATGCATTTTCCCCTTCAGTCCTTCTCTGGTAACGAAAAATGAAGTAAAGTGCCGATTTTATGCACAGGGCTGATGCGTTAGTGGGGGCTGCCGTGCCCTTAGCGGTGCAGACGGGGCCGCAGGAAGCGCCGCAACACGCATTAGAGCCGCCAGTGCCGTAACGAGCTCGGGCACGAGCCCACGGATGCTTCCAGTCGTTTGTCATGTACCACGCGACGGCCCCTGCCCCAGCGTCAGTCCGCTCATGCAGGATGATGACGATCCTGGAGGCTTTCCTGCTGTAATTTTTCTGCCGCACGCTGTTTTTTAAGCCGGTAATTTTTCCCCACATAAATTAAAATGCCTTGGAACCGTGACCTGGCAGGCATGTTCCGTCACAAAGGTGCTCTCATATAAAAATGATTTAGCCATATTTATTTTGTCATGTGGTATGAATTCAGGGACATGTAGTATACAGATTTCAAATATGCATTATTTTATTCCACTATTACCTGTCTATAAATCACAGAGTTTTATTTTTCTAAGTACAGGGCCAAAGACCTGATAAAGAGGTCTTGCATTTTTAGTTTATGATAAGAGTGTTTTGGACTTTTAAGGCGTTAAGATAGATTCAGATTTGGGGAAGAGTCTACTGTCTGGCCTTGCACCAGGCAGAAACAGAATTGTTGGTAAGGAGGAATGCAGAGGGAGGCATGTGTCTACAGTGGCCCAGTAGCAACAGGACTGCTCTCTCTCCTCACCTCATAAGTCAAACGTGACAGAACCTTATCCTGCGTCTACATCACGTTAAGTCCTCTGCAAATGGAAGCAGGTGCTCCGTGCCACGATCAATTCACTTAATGTCCCATTAACTAAAATGACTAAAGGCTGTCTCATGTAAACGCTCTTATTTCATGAGCAGCCACACTGCAATGTGCATTTATTTAATAACTAGCAGTTAAGTCCTGTTTTTCTGGTGGGCTGAAATACAGGCGAATCTCACAGCCATGTTACCTAAGCATTAAATATTAGACTTTCTCACTGAAACCCCTCTACTGTGGGCACAGTTTGTAGCCATGTTTCCAAGTAAATTATAAACATCCATTTTAAAACCACATAAAAATTCCTGCAAATGTTGCAATGAGAGAAGCATTTTCATCAAAATGAATGAACGCAAACAAAGTCAGTCTATAATGACATCACATAAAGAAATATACAGAAAATATGCAGAAATGAGAGCTCAGTATGACTTACAGTTAAGACCAAATCATGGATAATGTCTGTGAAGCGCTAATTAGTGCTGACTGAATTATAACCAATCATTAGTTGTACTCTTGGTAGATTGTGAACTTTCTCTGCTGTTCCTTGCCGTCCCAACCAATGTGCCAAAAGACTTTTTTGTTTCATGAAAAAACTGACCGCAGTTCTTCAAAGTACTAACACAGAGAATTGCATATGTTTGCTGAAAGTTCAAATAATTGCAGTATAAACTATTCTGTCAAGAACATAAGCATGAAGTATCGCGTCTATTTTTCTGAAAAGCCTAGCGCACCAAACGCGTTATTTAGAGGTGGACCGGCGCTTTTCAGGGCCTTGGCTGGTACCCCAGCTTTTACCCTCTCCATAACCTCACAGGCCATGGTGCACACCAGTGGGAGTGCGTGGCAGAGAGAGAGAGCCTTGATGAGAGTGGGCAAAGCCGCCTGGCAAGGTGATGGAGCAGGTTGACCCTGCGGGCACCTGGCTCCACAGTAGGGCCCTCGAGCCTAGCACCAGCCCTAATGACTAATGCCTTAGTGCTATGCACAAAGTCAGCAATGGTAATAACAGCGATAATAATAACGATACCAGTAATCGCATGCTAACCGCAACTGGTAGTGCTTCATTTGCAGGCTTCAAAAAAGCCTGCCAGTGCCTTTCAAAGGCTGATTACGTGCTGGATACAGTGAAGCGGTGTGCAGCAAGGAATGCTCGAGTGCTACAAGCATGCAGCAGCATTCCTGTCCTCTCTCTCCCTGGCTTGCATTATGTTCACGTGGAGCACACACACACACACACACACACACACACACACACACACACACACACACACACACACACACACACACACACACACTGCTGGGTGCGACTAGAGGTACATTTTTGGAGAGGAAACTTCTGGAGAGGAAAGCGGTGTAACGCCGGCCCGACGTGCAAGACATATTTAACGTGCAAGAAAGGATCTGGTTTTTCAGCTCTCAGAGGGTTATTTGAACAACATATAAAAACGTCAAGGTGAGACGATGTGTTTGGATTGAAATGACCAAACTGTTGGTCATTTGTCAAATTGGAATGTGTGAGTGTGTGTGAGTGTGTGTGAGTGTGTGTGTGTGTGTGTGTGTGTGTGTGTGTGTGTGTGGCAAACTTAGTGGCATTTCTCACCGCTCCTGTTTGGAGTTTGTGAGGGTGCGGTGTGCCCACTTCAACATCAATCATAGCTTGAGTGGCACAGCCTGAATGGCACTGCATGACAAAAAATAATTTCACAATATATTTTACAGCTGTAATTAAAAATAGTAGTACTCCTTGCTCTCAGATGTCCACGAGTGAGCCAGACAGCAGTGTTGCCAAAAGTAGACAGCATGTCTTTGTGTGAGTGATGGGAGACTGAGAATGTGTATTGCATCAGGTATTGTGAAGTAAGAGTGTATGTTTGGGAGGGGGGGGGGTGGTAGCATATTTAAGGGGGTTAAAAGAATAGGGAAAGTAATATGGTGTGTGGTATTGAGGTTTGAGAATATAAGGAATGTGGACTAAACTAAGGTAAGACATCCACAGATGTCCTGAGAGGGGAGCATGTGTTAGCCATTCACCTGCCATAATGACATCATTCATATGAAAATGAAGTAATTGACTGCAAAGAAAACGTAGTCACGTTTATTGGCACTCTATTGGCACTGCAGATAACTGCTAACATGCAGTATGTCTATACCTGTGTACGTGTGTGTGTGTGTGTGTGTGTGTGTGTGTGTGTGTGTGTGTGTGATTGTATCTCCCTTCCCTCTCTCTCCTTTCCCTCTTGAATTCAGTGTCAGCAGGGCAGGCCCCTTCTGCACAGCTCTCACAACACATTCATTGTTGAGTGTCTAAACATGCAGCTCCTTGAACCATACACAATGAGGTGTTACAGACATGAAAACATTGTCTCGGGGGCAAAAAACATTTCTATGGAGTAACAAAAGAGTGAGGAAATGTCTTGATGAAATCCTTGCCAAAGCATAGTGTGAACATTCTGCCAGAAAACAGTCATGTTTGAGGTTGAGAGCCAACATTTCAGCTACAATTACAAACTCTCACTCTTGCCTCAGTGGAGAGTCTGTAATTGTAGATAATACATTTCCCCATCTTCTCACCTCTGGATTATGTTTTGCTTATTTAAAATAATTATTTTTCACTTATATGTTCACACATATAAGTACCAGCAGCCTGTAGGGACCTTTGAAGAGCTTCGGGTAGCTTATGGCGGGCATTAACCTTACTGAAGACGTTTAGCCTTCGTCCGTTTCCTGTTGTTCCAATGTGGGATCAATTTTCTTTCCTGCCAATCTGTATCAACACACACCTGCCAGTGTGTTTGGATTTCTTGCTGAATGTTGTTGCCATAACAGGCGTCTCCTAAAAGGAGGTATGCCATGATCAATCAAAAGCGTTGTTAGACGGAAAATCCACTGTAAAGCACTTGACCTATTTGACAGGCTTCAACAAGGTGCCGGCTCTGAACCCAGAGTTTCAATACAGTTGATTGAGGCTTCCTAATATTGGGCTTCCTCATGGCTTCATAGTAATGTGTGTTGGTGTTGGCTGTATGAAAATAGACATGAAGCATATCATCTATCAAGCAAAATGTGTGTGCAGTTAGTTTCCAATTTTACTTCAACAGGTTAAAGATAACACAAGTTTCATGGGATTTAGGATATGTTGTGAAGTTTGATCTTGAGTTCGGTAGTCCTAACTTTGGCAGCTTTTCCCTTCATTGCTGTTTTACTCGCAAGAAAGCATTTGTTGTACTTTGACCAAAACCAAGTGACCTTGGACATTCTGTGTGATTGCCTTAAAGCTAGGCTGCCAGAAACCGTAACTGTGAATAAAAACAGTCATATAACTTAACCGTGCTTCAGAGGTCTGTAGAGGCACTCCATGACCACATTATACCCCTTTTAAATGTTTACTGTAGTTTGCCACTGTACAGATCTTGGCAAACAAAGCCAAAATCAGAGAGAACGTTCTTTCATTGGCTCCCTCCAAGCCACAGAAGACTGCTCATTGAGTGTGTGGAGAGAGCAGCGTGGGAAACAGCACCACACCACAGAGACACCTGATTTATTCTAACCCACACATCCAGTGCATCATCTGACCTCCCAATCCGATGCCCACTGAGGGTCATCCAGGTCAGAGGGTTTCAAGAAGGTTAGGGACGAACCGCTACATGAAGACTACAGTCTTTTTCCACTTACGACAATGATGGATGATTTTAGTCATTTCTGTGATGTGTGGGATTATTTTTACTAGTGTAAAATCCACCTGGATGAAGCATCTGATAAAATTGTGTTGAGGTAAGGTTGTGTCCTTTTAAGAGTCAAACAGGTGTTGTAACTGGTGTGGTGTGGTATGGGTGCGTGCGAGTGTGTTCCTGTGTTTGTTAAATTCCTGTCTTCCTTTCTGACAGGTTTGAGGAGTACAAGACTTTGGAGCTGCTGGTGGGTCTGCTGACTGACCAACCTGAGGAGGTGCTGGTGAATGTGGTGGGAGCTCTGGGGGAGTGTGCCCAAAGACCTGGCAACCGTGCAACTATCCGAAAGAGTGGTGGCGTCCCACCCCTGGTCGGCCTGCTGACGGGAACAAACCAGGCCCTGCTGGTCAATGTCACCAAGGCAGTCGGAGCCTGTGCTGTTGACTTGGAGAGCATGACGTAGGTTCTGCTGATCTTAACCTGGTTTCTCATCTTTATGTTTTGCTCATGTTTATGTTTTAGGGTCTTTTCTCCCTGTCTTGGTAAGGAAGGGGCAGGGCACCACACTGCTCTGCCCCTTTCAGCATGATGTTGTTTACTGCTATATGTAAAAACATTTACTAACTACAACCCAGGACAGATCTGAGTTTTAAGTCCAGAGCTTTCTGGCAGGAGCTTGCGGGCTTCCATTGCTGGCAGCATCAGAGGTCCCATCAGCCAGCTTTAAAATGGTTCCTCTGCCCTTGGCTTGATCCGGGTTAACAGGAAACCACAATGTTGCTCTGGCTGAAATGTATGCTGTTGCCACTGATTCTGAATTGTAAGTTGAGTTGTGCTCTTTCCTGGACCTAAAACGGTTGTTTAACAGTGTCACAGCAGCTTGCAGCGCTCGGCAAACACTCCAGTAGCTGTCTGCAAGCTCACAATCATTCCCATTGCTGTTTGCTGCGCTTGGGTTGGGAAGACATAACATTGTTCTCATTTTAACATGCCATGTCAGCCAAAGGTCCACGAGAGGTCCAGTGTGGGCCCCCACTGTAGACATGTGCTGGCCAAAAGCTGACATGTCCAGTGTGGAAATCTTCATCACTCATGGCTGTAATGACAAGGCTCTGGGCCCTTTGTTTACAACTACCTGCTGCTCTTCTCATAGCTGTGGCCAGGGTGGAGGCATTTATTGTCTAACTGCGGTCAGTTTGTGTAAGCTACAGTACAGAGCTGGCAAGGCCAGTCAGGCCCAGCCGCACAAAACTGGAACGGAAAGAGGAACGTCAACGTAGATGAGTATGTGCTGAGAACATCTTTATTCAGCCCAGGCTTCAATGTAGCGTAAGGTAATGTGAGAAATGCAGTAGAAGAGATGCTTCAGTGTGCACATTACTGCCCTCCGTCACACCCGATGGGGTTTTAGTTTAATTATTAAACAGGTTTAAAGTTATGTAGGCAGAAAGAGCTGCAGGCAGATTCAGTGAGTCATACTCAAGAATTGTCTGGGACAGTCATGGAAATTCATTCTGTTTTGTTATACCTCTGCCATGTTGATATTGAGGATGCGATTTTCTTGGTTGAAGGTGCAGGTCTTCCACAAGGATTAGGCCTAATGGTCTTTACTGTAAGCAGTTAGAAGTCCTGCCTACTTTTCTTGCACTGTGAACAGGCTTTCTGCTATAGCAAAGTGCTGTGTTTCTGCTATAGCAAAGTGCTGTGTTTATGTCAAGTCTCGTTTAACCTTTAGGTTTATTTTTTTACTTTCAGGCTTTAACTTTAACAAAAGCTGCCTTGCATATCATGCGAAGACACAAAGGTTTGCATTTAGTTCCATATGGGAAACATTTTGGAAACCTTTCATTAAACAAAAGCAAACTAATCCAATGAACCAAGGTGAGAATTGACAGCATTACAGAGAAATGTTTACATAATTGGCCAAGTTGCTGCTGATTTGCCTAGCTACTATGAGTCAACATTTTCCAGTCCAGTCTTCCAGTTTTCTTGAAGCAAACAAGAGTACCGAATAGCTTGGTACAGGTGTATCAAGAGCTGGAGCACAAATGAATAAACTGGTCTTTCCAGAGGGCTGGACTGAGAACCACTGCTATAACCAACAGATATGCTGATCTATGGATTTTTGCATAGAAATGTAAATCTTGTTACATCCATAAGAGTGAATGAAAGAAGGTTGTCATGGTTAACCAAGCCCAAAACCCTTATGTGATTCGCTGGGAGTTTGGTGAAACAGTGTTTTGTTTTTTTTTATTGTATATTTTATGTCATCTGGAACTTTAACAAGTCTGCTAGAGACCAGTGCTATTCTTAATTAATGCTGGACTCAAATAGAGACCTTTGCAGCTGTGATCTGGTATTGTGTATAAGAATAATATGTTTATGGATGCAAGCAACCACAGTGGTGTAGTAAAAAAATCATGGAGCTTGTTTTTGAAAAAAGGAATAAGCGACAACGTGCTTCAGCTCCAGAAAAGCATGTTAGTGCCTAAGTAACATGGTTTTATGTGTTCTGAAGGCATGTAAATTTACGATTGTCTTTTTTTATTTATATATATTTTTTGCACTAAGCTGTGGACAGCAGTCCTTTACTTTCTTCCCACACACATATTTTTGTTCTCCTCCTACTTGTGGCTCATTTTAAGAGTTCCACACTGTAGTTTGCTAAGCAATTAGCATAGCTGCCGTCTGATAGCTTCCCGTCACGGAGCAGCAGGACTGAGGGGGATATCTGTGCAACGCAAACTAGCAGAGCAGTCATCTGGTGATGCTGTCTGATAGACTGCAGTCAGACAGCGGCGTCTGATAGTGCCGTCTGACAGACTACAGTCAGACAGAACCGTCTGGTAGTGCCATCTGACAGACTACAGTCATACAGAACCGTCTGGTAGTGCCATCTGACAGACTACAGTCAGACAGCACCGTCTGATAGTGCTGTCTGATAGACTGCAGTCAGACAACGCCGTCTGATAGAGTGCAGTCTGACACAGTGCTGTCCAATGGTGTGGTCCAACATAGTGCTATCTGACAGTGACAGTCTCTTTAAACCAAGGTGGTATTCGTATTAGTGAAAACAGATGCTTCTCTGAAGAGTTGGCTTGTAAGTAAACATAAGTAATGAGACAAATAAAGAAAAAATTTAACAAAATATTATAAAAATTAGTATTGGTCATTAATTCATTTCTTACCAATTTTTAGCAGCAGTGAGGGAAGATAATAATAGCAGTGGTTTCAAGGTTTGTTGGAGTTTTTATATACAAGTATTCTATTAAAAATATATATTTATCCAACACAAACTTTCATATTCTCTTGATTTCCTTTGCATTTATCTTAAACTGTATTTGGCATATTGTATAAAAAAGAGCTATTATCTCAAAATAACACATGTAGTATGTCCAGAAATACCAAGGAATAAAGAGTCACATTGTTAAATTGGACCTCATATCCATTTGGTCATCTAACTCACACCTCTGTGTAATTTATTTTAATCAGTGGCAGGGTAAGTACTGAGATCCTTAACACAAGTGAAAGTTTAGCACACAATCATGATAGCAGAGCTGTTTTTAGGTTTAAATATTTAAATATACTCCTTTTTTTCTGGGTTTGTGTGTGTGTGTGTGTGTGTGTGTGTGTGTGTGTTGAGCTGTAGCTACTTGCATTGGTGAGATTGTTTAAAGTTTAAAGAGAAGTACTGTACAGTCCAGTAAATGTTTGCTGTAAGCATTTTTGCTCAACAATTCACTCTGAACATTTTCCACTCTCAGGTCACACAACAAGAGCTTTTACGTAGTTCTGTTCATGTTCTGTTCATGTACTCCGCAGTTAAACCAGGGTCCCTAAGGAGACCTGCCAGCAGAAGAGAACTCCTCCACGTTCCTCTCTTCAGTGTGTTTTTCTCTCTCTCTGTCAGCATGTTCTGCCTGTTAAAATACAGAGACCCCATCATCCTCCTGTCACAGCTGTGAGCACTGGGTTTGATGTGAGGTTGGATTTTAATAGTCCCACAGGGGTCTGGGAGGGATCCCCCTGTTATCATGCCTCTTGGAGTTGATTTATGGATCCGAGAGGGGCCGTGTGTCACCCGGACCTCTCTGACCAGTGCATAGCCCTGCCCCTCAGTCAAAGGGATCCCACCGATCACGATGTGGTTTAGCAATTATGACAGCATTCAATGTCGCCCTTGTCAGTGAACACACACGTGGGAAACAGGTTAGGTGTTATTTATACCTGACAAACAGGCCACACTGAGGGGCCATTCTCCTCAGCTTCCCCTCTGCTGACTTCAGCCTTGAGCAGAGCGCTGTCCACAGTGTGAAAGGCAGCCTGCCTTTAAAAGCAAACCTTACTCAGATGCAGTGAAATATAGAGAGGCTTGTCTCCAAGCCTGTTTGATTTGGAAAGAGGACTTGCCCTGGGTTTTTTCTTTCCTGTGTGTCCATGACAAGATCTGAGTTACCCAGCAAACCCAGCGCGCATGTTTGTGCATGGTTCGCTGGAGCTATAAATATCCAAACGGATCTCCTGAAGTATCACGCACGAGCTTCCTGTGGCTCCACCTCTGTCCAGTTGGAGCACAGATGTTGTGTCCACCCTCCCCAGACAGATTTGGGAGGAGAATATGGATCAGAGGTGCTTCTGTGATGACTTCATCTTAAACATGGATGTAATTACCATGGGACCCAATCAGACAGGTCTGGGACAGAAGACAAGGGCATTCACTGTTCTTCACTGTTTGTTTGTTTTTCATTCTGTTTCTATCTATGTCTGTCTCTCTCTCTCTCTCTCTCTCTCTCTCTCCCCCTCTCCAATAGGATCATTGATCATCTGGATGGGGTGCGTTTGCTCTGGTCATTGCTGAAGAACCCAAACCCTGATGTCCAGGCAAGTGCTGCCTGGGCCATCTGTCCCTGCATAGAGAATGCAAAGGTACCATAATTCACAAACACTGCAATAAAACCAGCAGAACAGTAGCCAGAGAATGTGGAATGAATGTTTTCTGTGAGACCAGATATCTTTCTGGGTATTAAGCCATTAGCTTCAGAATCCGAGCATAGCTACTGAGCAGCAAAAAGATGTACATCACCTGTACCGGATGTATAATTTAGCATTGTTTGTCTAGGGGCTGTGCACCCCTTTCTCATCTTCTTATTCCTTTCAGCATCTCTTTCATCTCACTATTCAGCTCCAGCTGTTTGTTTGTCTTCAGTGTCTAAAGATAAACTCTGAGAATTCTCATACCTAGCTAGACACAGAATGTGGAATCTGTGTGAGGAGTGTTTAGAAGGTACATCTGTGTTTGTGTAAGGTCTTCTGACTCCAACCTGTCTGGTAAGAGCAGCACTGATATGCAGCTTATTCCTCTGTCTGCCTGAAACTCCAAAAATCTGACCAGCTGTAATGTTCTAGGGATTTAGCTGGTATCTGAAATGATGTGTGTACATATTTATACACTTCTTTTCTGTCTGTGTAATAATCCACTTTTTTCTTGATTGACTCTGTTCTCTCTCTGTTTCTTTAGTTACAAAATTGCAAACTATTCAAGTTGCTTGCACAACAAACATCTTACCTCACAATTCAGAGTCATCAAAATGTACTGCATAACAAGAGGGACCAACGTTTGACATTTAACCCTTGGGGGAATAAGCACTTTTAACACTCTTGCACACTTTACATCAGAAACATGGACCAGCATAGTAAACATGTGTCCCTTCCTTTCTCCTAGTGAGAGAGGGACATAATAGACATTGCTCTCCTTCACTTATGCATGATGGTTTAACACCTGAGGCTGGCACAAACTTAGTCTGCCCTCTTGAGTCTCTTGTGTAATGAAACTCACACAAACACATCATTGTTCTGTCCGCTTATCAGCATGGTTTATATAATATATATGTTAATTCTGTAATCTGATTGAGATCTAAATATCCAGGAATCTATGCACCTGCAGCCCAGGTGTCTCGGGAGAGAATTTGTTCTGCCATCCAGACACACTTGGCTCCCCTCCCTACCCAGTCTGTAAGTAGTGGTAAAAATGAGGTCAAGGAATCAGGTTGCTCAAAAACCTAATAAACTCATAGACTGAGCTTGATAGTTTGATTTGGTTACAATATTTCAGGTACTGGGGAGTGCAGGGTTTATGGGGCAGTGGGGTTGGGGCCATCAAAGCCATGCACTCCACAGACAGGGAGTTGGATCAGCCTCACAGCAACACCCTTTCAGAGAAGTACCCACATGGCATGAGTTAGCAATGTCATGGCAAGAATTAGGAGATTAATGCTTTCTGAGGGCTTCCATTTGCTGGGGGAAGTGCACACTATATGAACAAAAGTATTGGGACACACTCTCAATCATTGAATTCCGGTGTGTCATTCACTCCCATTGCCACAGGTGTAAAAAATCAAGCACCTACGTATGAAATCTGCCCTTACAAACATTTCTGAAAGAATGGGTGATTCTGAAAAGCTTACTGAATTTGAGTGTAGAAGTGTAATAGGATGCCACCTTTGCAACAAGTCAGTTTGTGAGATTTCTTCCCTCTTATATATTTCATGATCAACTGTGATTGGTATTACTGAAAAGTATTTAGGAACCACAGCAACTCAGCCACAAAGTAGTAGAAACCATGTAAAGTTCCAGATCAGGGTCACTGAGTGCTGAGGCACATAGTGTCTAAAAGTCAACCAATTCTCTACCGACTCAGTAACTCCAGAGTTCCAAACCTCCTCTGGCATTAACATCAACACAAAAACAGTATGCAGAGAGCTTCATGGCAAAGGTTTCATGGCCGAGCAGCTGTATCCAAGCCTTAGTTTACTAAGCACCGTGCCAAGTGTTGGAGGGAGTGGTATAAAGCACTCCGCCACTGGGTTATGTAGCGATGGAAACGTGTTCTGTGGACTGACAAATCTTCTCTATCTGGCAGTCTGATGGACAAGTCTGAGTTTGAAAAATGCCAGGACAATATTACCTGCCTTACTGCATTGTGCCAAGTGTAAAGTTTGGTGGAGGAGAAATAATGCTTTTGGGCTGTTTTTCAGGGGTTGGCCTAGTGAAGGGAAATCCAAGATATTTTGGACAATTGTATGTTTCCAAATTTGTGGAAACAATTTGGGGAAGGCCTTTTTGTCTTCCAGCATGACTGTGCCCCAGTGCACAAAGCAAGATCCATAAAGGTAAGTTTGGTATGGAAGAAATTCACAGGCCCAAACAGAGCCCTAACCTCAACCCCATCAAAGAACTCTGGAATGAACTAGAGACTGCCAGCCAGTCCCTCTTGTCAAACATCAGTGTGTAACCTCACTATTGCCCTTCTGGATGAATGAAGTAAAATTCCCCACAGACACACGCTAAAACCTTGTAAAAAGAAGAGTGGAAGTGGTTACATGCAAAACAGTTAAATTTTAATGGATTTAGAACAGGATGTCATAAAAGCTCCTGTAAGTGTCCCGATAATTTTGCCCTTATAGTTTACATGAATGTGTACATATCACACTTGCAATAATCTGCCCCACCCTTCTCTTTTCTCCCTCAATCTCAGATTCCTTGTTTTCTCTGCTTTTGCTTTCTGGGTCTTGTACTCCTAATTTTCTTAAATCTTACATATCATGTTTTACTGTGTTTCTAATGTTGTACTGTTCTGTGCTTTTTCCCTTTTCCCTTCCCAGTCTCCCACACACTCCCTCTGTGTTCTGCGTGCTGAGTGTGCTGATGTGAGTTGATTGGGGATGTTTTTGTGGGGGCACGCTTGAAAGGATTCCTTAGTGACCCGCCGCAGCTGGTGACTTTATCACACTTCCTCTGCCGCTTCTCTCTCTCTCTATTACTCTCTCTCTCTCTCCACTTCTCTCTCTCTATTACTGTCTCTCAGTCTCTCTCCACTTCTTTCTCTCTATTACTCTTTCTCAATCTCACTCCACTTTCTTTCTTTCTCTCTGTCTGTTTGTTTGAGCTTTTTCTGTGTGCTCTTTCTTCATTTCTCTCACAGTTCAGATTTCTCTTTCTGCCTTTCTCCCATTCTCACTTTATACTTCTCTCTCTCTTTCTCTCTCTCTCTCTCTCTCTTTCTCTCTCTCTCTCTCACTCTCTTCTTTCTCTCTCTTTCTCTATCTCTCTTCCCCCGGTTCCTTATATTCATCAGTATTCGTATGCAGTCATTTCCTGCCCTCGGCTCACTCTTGCCCACTGAACATAGAGCTCATCCTTTGGCCTGACATCTAAGAGCCAGGACGATCTGATCTTAAGAGGTGAAGACATTCCACTGTAGGATCAGTACAGAACGATCTGATCTTAAG
>JAOXYF010000012.1:11558536-11568955 GCA_028565775.1 Sternarchorhynchus goeldii | reverse complement strand
AAATAAATCAGACCCTTTCAAAACAAACAGCACAGATGTTATATACCGCCCTTCTCTCTCTCTCTCTCTCTCTCTCTCTCTCTCTCTCTCTCTCTCTTTCTCTCTCTCTCTCTCTCTCTCTCTCTCCCCGTCTCCCCCTCTGTCTCTGCCTAACTACCATCATTAAACAAATGTAGCATGTTTGACTGAAGGACAGGAATTTATGAGATGCTGAGTGGAGTCTGTGGGCATGTTTAAGTCATTGAGCCTTAGTACGTTAGTGCTAGCGTCTGTCTTCAAACCGTCTGCCAGCTTGGAGATGCTCACCATTCTCCACAGCACCTAAAAGCATATACATATTGGTTCTTTCCAGGGCAAGCGCCTGTCTCCATTTTGAGAACTTCCCACCCTTTCCAGAGGGAGGTGCTGCACTGCATGTGCTCTCTGAGGGGCAGAAGCAGAGCTTGTTTCCACACGTCAGCAGTGCCCGTTACTCAGTGGCATACACGCTTCAGTGCGGTGTTTCCCCCCTTATTGGTGTTACTATACTGCACTTAACCTCCCCACAACACACCTGCCTGCCCACAACACACCTACCTGCCCTAGCACTCTTACCAAGACACTGTTTGAGGGAAGGAGGGCGTATCTTTTGTCAGACTGTCATGTTTGTAAGGTGCCACATGTTCGTAACATCAGTGGGGTGTGAGTTAGGGGTGTGGGTGTGTGTGTGTGTGTGTCACTGAGGCATAGGGTTGAAATATTTCATAAAGAAGCTAATGACTAATAAAAGGCTCGTCCAAATATCATAAGTGGCTTTTCCTTCCCAGAGAAAGAGGGGCCATTGTTTTACTATAATTCCATAAAGAAAGAAAGCATCAAAGCCATAAAAGCGCACACACATACATACACAAGCAATCCACAGGTTGAGACTAACCCTCTCTCTCTCTCTCTCTCTCTCTCTCTCTCTCTCTCTCACACACACACACACACACACTCACAGTAAAACACAACCTGAGCTGTGGGATATTGCACTGTTACACTGCAAAAACTAAAAATGCACAGTAATACTTTTGCATGGATTGTATAGTTTGCTCTCTTCTTTCTCCCACTCTGTCTCGCTTTTAAAAGGTTTCGTTGCCTTTAATGAATTCTGACGTTCATATCCATAAAGTGTAAATAACTAGCTGGCCTAACAATAAATAAACAGAGAAACGAGTGGGCAAATACCACAATGTCTGGGTCTGCTTACAGCTCTTCCCCTTATAAAGCCCTCAACAATATTTAATACAGCTTGCATTGGTACTTACAGCCTGTACTTATATTTCTGTACTTTATGGAGTTTACTCCATCAGGCGAAGTCACCTGAAGTCTATAGAGTCACACACCCCCAGACAACATGTCTGTGCATGGTGAGTGTATTAAAGTTAACCCAGATTTATAACCAAATAACTCCCTGCCATCACTGGTATACTATATACAATAAAGCTGACAGGACTGATGTGTTAGTGATCCCAAACTGTTATTTGTACTGGTATCAGTTTAGCAATGTAGATGCCAAGAAAAAAATATCTCTGTTTTTAGGGAGTTACTTGGCATTTGAAATGGATGAATGTAATTGTCTAGACTAAATGTATTTAGGAAAGCCTGTTTTTCCAAGGGCCAATAAAAAAGAAAAGTGCACTGGACTTCGGTTTGGTATGAACTACACTTCAGTGCGTTATCATAACCTCTCCAATAAGCACATTGGTAGGTGATTGTGATTCACACTGAAAAAGGTTTACTGCATAGCCTATGAACCCCCATGGCTGCTGCCAGGGGCTCTGAACCAAGAGTCATATTATCCTTGAGGTTTCATCAGGATTTGCTCATTAAGGTTTCAGCAGCCAACAGTTTGGCTTTGAGAAGGGGGTGGCAGACTGAGAGGACAAGAGACTCAGGAGAAGCAGCAGACTGAGAGGACAAGAGACTCAGGTGAAGCAGCAGACTGAGAGGACAAGAGACTCAGGAGAAGCAGCAGAAGAGAGAAATGAGTGACTGCTCAATCTTTTTCTTTCCCTTTTTCCCCCGTTTTTACACATTGCATTATATTGCTTTATATATTACTGATTGGACCTTGGGAAAAATCACTGTACTTGTAGGTTTCACCAAGGGCTGTTGATATACAGTTCTAGGGGATCTGGCTGATTGGTAACAAGTAGTTTGCTGAAGCAACTGAAGTACACAGTGCACTTTTCTTTCTACTACTCGTGGAGCAAACCTATCTGGCCTACTCTGGTTTTGTTGCCTAACAACCAGCTCTGCCCTGTGAACGTGCCTAAACTAGAGTAACTAGAGAGGCCACCAACCCACCAGCCTTACAAACCACAAAGACAAAAAAAAATCTGCCCACTTCAAGGAAAGAACAAACCTGTAAAGATAACAGCATGCAGAGAGAGCACAGTGCCAAGGCAAACAAAGCACAACATGCAAGCTTTCCACTCACAGCTGTATTTCAGGACACACTCCTTAAGACAGAGCTAAAGAAAGTAAGTTCAGGAAACGGCACAGAAATGGTTAATATTCAGTTAGTTTTGCATGATACATGATGCTTGCCAGCTGAACGAGTCTGAAAAACACTAATGCCAGTAAGCAGTAATGCTTAATGCTTTTTAAGTAAGTGTGGAAAATCAGGATGCTTATATGTACATATATATAAAATGTATGTCATTATACATTTTTTTATTTATGTTTTTGTGTGTTCTAAATGTTCTAAAAGCAATTTTAAAAATGCTCTGGTTCACCTTTAACAGTCTCTAATAAGTAATTGTTCACCGGCCATCGACCCATTTATATTTTCCGTGATTTTTAACCAAACGGCCTGTGGCAGTAACAGTGCAACCTTGTCTCAACCCATATAAGGCCTGTGACTGGTGTGAAAATGTCCGTTTAAATAAAGGGCCATATTAGCGCCTCCAGAAAAACTGTGGAGAGGGGCAATCACGAAACTTTGAGATTTTAATGAGGAGAGGTGTAGACACACCAGTAATTATAGGAAATGAGCAACCTTTGACCCCACTCACAACTGCCTGTGCAAGTATATATGTATGGAGGAGAGAGAGATAGAATGTCTTACTGCCAAGTCAGGAAAAGAATGCCTAAATTTAGCAAATTTATTGCACTGGTTGAATACAGTGTTGGAAATTGGCAGGATTGTATATCGAATCCCCAGTTATCACACCAAAAAGGACATGGACCATGTTCATAGTGTCTCGAGTTGGTGTCAAACCCTCGTATGTCCAGTAAGTGTCATTACATTTCTCATGTAATGTGTCATTACATTTCTTTGTGGGTAAACGAATAATTGTCCATATATGCAGGGACGTAGCAAACAGGGGGTGTGGGTGTTTCAACGCCCATATTTTTCTGAAACACAATTCCACCCCCCCCACACACACACACACTTTTGTCAGATTACAACAATACTTTCAGAAGGGATTTTACTTCCCCGTCTCAGAACAACCCCACTTTTTAAAAGCTTGATACATCCCTGCGTAGATGCCCGTGCTGGTGTGACACAAACCCTCTGAGAGGCGTCACCAGCCTAAACAGCAGAGCAATAGAGAAAAACAAAGAGCAAAGGTCCACAACAGCTCATACATTAACAATGAGTTAACGGCATGCTAACATCTGACAGATTCTTATTCAGGTAAGACGTATCAAAGGACAGATGAACATGGTTGTTACAAAACAGAGAGAGGGAGAGGGAGAGAGAGAGAATCTTGATAACACTGGTTACATGTGCTAGATACTGATTACTGTCAAAGGTGCAGGCACTGAGCTCCGCTCCACCTGCAGACCTGTGTGCTTCTACAGCACATTCCGCATTACAGTAGAGACAGCTCTCTTAACACGATTGTCTCTATGTATGAGAGACAGAAATGGTTGAGAGTTTATTTAAAATGTTCAACTTTTAGCACTATGTTCTATGTTGTAAAGAACCTATGTTCACAGATCACGTAAAGAGAGTTAAATGTTAAATGGCATGACAGCACGTGAAGTCGTACGTAAGACACAACACTCGTCACCGCATACATACCTCAAAGTGAATCACTCGTAAGTGACCACCCCGTGTTGGCTAGCGCCTGATAGAGATGAAACAGTGATAGCCGATATTTCGCGGCAAAATAACTGTTTCTCGAGCTAATAGCCTGATGTTCTGGAGTGCCTCTTCGTTAAATAAGTCAAAATAAACGCAAATAAAAGCAACAGGCCAATTACATGGGGCGTACATAGTATAAGGCTCCCTGCTTAGTCATTTTACCTCCAATCACTACCCTCTGTAAACTGTCCGAATACAGCGCTCAGTGCGCCGCTTCTTCAATGCGGACGTGTAATTTCGGGAAATTAGAGGTTACCAGAATCAAATCAATGCCGCACCGTTACGCACGCGAGCATATTTTCCTCCAACCGCTTGATCCCCAGATAAAGCACCACATATGGTGTTGATTTAATTAATTGGAGTTGATCGTTTTATTGTTGTTCTTAAACTGAACTAGAATAGTAAAATTACAGACTGTGGTAAAGATGATTTGGGTAGAATTAAACTGTTCGGTGATGCCGCTTTCAAAATGTTAAGTCAATAAAAGTGAGGTCTACAGATTTTCTGCTTTAGCTGTAGATAATTTTGGTAAGTGAAGGGAACAGGCTTCTGTTGAACTTCAACCCGTGTTTATTTTCTATGACAATAGTGCCTTACAAAAGGGTCCTAGCACTTTTTAATCCCTAAATTATATGATGTGATGTAATTTGATACCATTTCCCCTTACTATCAAAACACAAAGTAAAACAGTAACCAGCTGTAGTTTCAGTCGCGACGCAATGTCAGTCCCAAAACCTCTTGGATCCCGTCAGGCCACCTGTTAAATTTCACGTCAGAATAAAGTCTGACGGTCGCTGATAAAACTTGTCCAAATAGACGAATGTTTACGGATATCCTTGACTACATATAGCTACCACAATTATTATAACTATAGACTGCTGGAAGCGATCCCATCGCGAACTCACACAAGGGAATACACTGTTGCTTTTGCCTGTGTCCCGGTAGCCTCCCCCTGCCGGGCCGCGAAACCGGCATAACGCATTCACTTTATGTTCGCAGCCTAAGCAGTCTAGCTAGGAAACATGAGACGGGTGCCATATTCAGATTCCCGGGCGCGCAGAAGCACTGCGCTTGAATAAAGCACAGAGGCGAACGCGGTTCGTGTGGTTTGCTCTCTGGATCTTGGTGCAGGGCATATGTGTGAGGGGTATGGGAAACCGGGAACCGGATTACAATTCATACACGGACGCAGGAGGGACACTTCACAGGTAGTGCCAAACTATATCCCTTAATGAGAATAACTTCTGGAACACATTCTGGCGTATATTTAAAACATTTTGAAAGATAATGCTATATTGATAGTATATATCTTTATATATTTTAATAGACTATCGATTGAGTTGGGTTGTGCTTGTGATTGAAAGAGTGATTTGTGTGTTTGTCCAAATGACGCATTTCAGGTATTTCCATATTGACCTGAGTAAACGTGTTTGACTACTATTTTTTTCTTATTCACTTTTATACTGAAAATAAGAAAATAGCCAACGTGATAACAGTTGCGACCAGCAGAGACGTATGTAGAGACAGTGAGTACGTAAATAAACCAGTTTTTAGTATACACTTGATAAAACTCGATCTCAGTTCTAGTGAGAGCTAACATTTCTCACAGCCAGATTGTGTGGATCTTCTAAGTAATATATTTTACCTTTATTTGGAGTCCCTTGGGTATACGCTACTGTCCTGACTTTTTCTAACCTAGTGAGCTTACTTTCCCTTTAGCTGACAATTGTTGGTCACACACTTTACGTAAGATTGCGTACAGAATACAAGGAGTGTGACAATGTTTATTAAATTATCCTTGACCCGTGAATAACATGCCTCGTCTGTGCTTGGGTTTGCACACGCTGGTTTTTGAGTAGGTTTTGTTTTGGCGCCGTGAGCGAGGTCTCTCGTGAAACCTGTCAATGCAGTGAAAATAAACCACCTCGCCAGTTACTCTGTGGATTTCAGCTTGGTTAGTTTTTGTATAGCAAAAATGATCTTTGACTAACAAGACTATAACGACTATGAACTTCATAAACTACATTTTGTTCCACAGGATTGTCAACAGGACTCTGCGTAACGGCGCCATCCAGTAGGACTTTTATTCCCTCCAAAGGTGTAAGCGCAGGAGAAAGAAACAAAGGACTAATTTTCCAAAGATGAACACTATTGTGTTCAATAAATTGAGTAGTCAGGTTTTGTTCGAGGAGAAGGCGAATGAGGTGGAGCGCAGCAGCAGAAGTTATTTAGAGGTGATCGATGGGCAGCATCCGGACATCCTCGCCGGTAGCCAAGGCATCAAAGACAGCTCTGCTATCCGCCACAGGAGACCTGGGTATGTAAGAAATCCAGCGATGCCCTGTATAAGGTAGGCTAATGTGTGAATGATAGGATGTAGTCTAAAGTAAATAACTAAATTAAATGGTTGAATTTTAACAATCTGTCATAGCGCAATGAATTAGAAACGAATTGTGCGAAGGGACGGTATCATCTGTTCATCTGCTGTCGATCCGTGCAACAGTTGAAGTATTTACTGGGTTTTATAAACAGGATCTTTTATCTTCATCTGAAATAGTCACGAAAATATACAGATAAGAACATAACTTATTCTAATGAATGGATTTTAAACGGCTTGTTTTCAATTTCCATGTGCTGTTTTGGCCTAGACTATTATTTTATGTCGTGTTGATTTTAGTATTGACCTTAAATGGCATGTTATAATGCTACATGTATTTACCCGCAGAAATGGTTAAAACATGTGGATTGAATTTACAGTTGATTCACAATCTCTATAGCAATTGTAAGCAAACTATAAACCTTCATTTTAAATACTTAATTACCGGAAATTAATGTCTATTATTTAATACAGCTAGTAATGTCCGTAATAAATCAACGTAGGCCAGTTGGTATAGGTTATGTCATTATACGTGGTCGGTAGCATAGTTAAAACACGCCCGGGTCTGTTTTTAATAAATAAACCTTTCCTTCATCTCTATGTGTGGTCCCGTCGATCATAAGTATTTTTTTAGGGAGTGAGCAAAAAAAGGAACCATGTCATGTGTATTTCGCCCCTAGCCCCCCGCATCCGTGCCCATAGTATTAGGGCCGCATAGGTTCAGCCGCCTTAAGATATTTACATAGAACGTTGCGTTTTATTTGCGCACATCAGTGATCCTTTATACTGACTCAACACCGAACACTAACGCGATGCTCTGCGAAACACAAGAGAACCTGCGCAAACATCCTTCGCTGCGGGTGCGTCTGACTCTGGCTTATTGAAGCGCCGTGTGCGCCTGTAAGTGGAGCCAGTAGGATAATACAATGCCTGCGCAAGGTCTCCTAGCGGGGAATATCACTGCTAATAAAGCAAATTAATACAAATACTGAGGTGTGTGTCGCCGATACCGAGAACAGGGGAAAATTACTTTAGGTTGTTCATACACAGCTGAGTTACAAGGAAAATATTTGCAGAACATGAACCTCGGGCGGACTCGAGGTTTGAGGTAAATATGTTAGTTCTACAGTGAAATTTCAATGGAAGATAACGGGAGGATATGACGGTGCCGTACTGACATCTACAGGTTCATCATACAATCACCTGTCTGATGGTGCAAATATTTATGCATAAGTGTCTCAACCTGTTACTGTTTTATATTCGTAGAGGCTGCTGATTTCTCCCATAACAAAACTTTCCAGCTTTTTTCAACTTTATACGCGGTTTTTTAAATTTGGGACTACACAAGAATATATTGCAGGCAACACTGCACGCGACGAAAGTTCCGAGAGCTCTATTAAGAAACATAGCGTAGGCGTTAAATTGAATGTTATTATTTAATTGCAAAGTTTTGTGCTTTGCGGCAGGAACAGCGAAGCAAAGAAAACACTGAAGCAATGAGTCTACTCTGTCTCACAGTGGCCTGGAGGAGTTAATTACAGCACGAACAGGGCGGCAAAATTACACTCTACAATTCTTTTTTCACGAACCATGACTCCAAATTGCTGTTACACACGGACATCGTTTTCTCACTCTGAAAGCTGGAACTTTTACTAAGTGTTACAATTCTTTGTACTACTACAGAGTAAACATAGACAATGTCAGGGGCATATTAAACGTGCTTTTTTCACCAGACCATGATGCCGTATAATACACATGAATGTGCGCAAAAAGTACATATAAAATAAATAAATAAATTGGCTTTATTCTTTGTACAATTGTGCTTTTTTCTGTTCCCACGCTTGAAATATTTTTCCTTAAGACCAATGTTCAGGAAAATTGAAAAGAACAGTTTTCGAAAAAAACAGTTGTAGGGGTAATTTAAAGAACAGTTGTAGGGGTAATTTAAAGATTAAGGCAATTGAAGCAAAGCCCTTTTGTTTCGCTTTATCGTTAAACCTGCGTGAGCTCGATGAATTGGCACGTGATGGATCGTTGTTCGGTCTCACAGGTCTCGTCAAAGCAGTGGCAAAGTGAGACATAAACGTCAAGCTCTACAGGACATGGCCAGACCGTTGAAACAATGGCTCTACAAGCACCGGGACAACCCTTATCCAACCAAAACGGAGAAAATCCTGCTCGCGCTCGGCTCGCAAATGACTCTTGTGCAGGTGAGCGTGCAGTTCTTTACGGATCAACGCACTGCCAAATATTATTAAACTGTTGCAAGATTTTAAAACTTATTACTCTTTAAATCTTATTTTTACCTGGTGTCTGGTATGTCTTTTTTGTAGGTCTATACAATATAATTAATTGGGTCACATTATCATGAAGTGCTTGCTTTGGAGCCGTTTAAGGCTTTTATACTGTAGCCCTTAAGAGCTCTCTCTACATCGTCTGTTATTAGTTAATAATCTTCTCTACTCCCCACCCCATGCGCATGCACTTAACAGATCCATTTTTTTATGAAAACATGCACTCGTGAAGCAGTAATATCAGGGAAAACGTTGTTCTGCTATTATAATATATGACATATAATTCAAGGATATACCCAAAGGCACACAGTGAGAGAGAGAAAGAGAGAGAGAAAAATGTAACATTTGTCAATAGTTTTGCTTGGAGGATGGTCAGTCAACTACTTTTTGCCTTCACTTGTGTTCTCAGCATACAGAAATACATGCTCAGGTTCTCTCAGCATTTGTCTGTAGCACCACTGTACATGCCGATCCTGTAAACACTCTCAGAGATACAGCACGTATCACCAGAGATTACCGAGTTCAGCACTTGCATATATATTAGCAGTCTCTCAGAACTGACCAATAGTTATGATACACCAGCGACATCTTTCAGCAGGCTTATTCCATTTTCAGTTTTAATTTGCTAATCTCCTGAGTTCATGTGCTTTTAGACCTTCTCAATCGCATATCACATGCTGCCCAGCCTTGTAGGGCCTCATTTGTTTTCTCTATAGGCTGCTGGCTTCCATCTCCCCTATTAAAACTGAAGGCCATCCGGAGAGGTGTATGGCAGTTAGACTTTCTCTGAGCAGAATATGATCTCTAAATAAAGCCGAGATCAGAAAGTTCAGGGTCCAGCCGGACTAAGTGCTTTAGCATGAAGAAGTGCACCAAGCACAGAGCCTGTCATAAGCCACTTGAAGTCTATTGGGCATGAAAAGTTATTCTAGTATAACATCTAATGGTCTCTGGTCCCTGTGAAATGGAGAAGGCTGGGACAAATGGCGCTTTTATTGCATAAAGACAGACATCGTGTGGACAAAGAGGAGTATTATTAGACAGGGGATGGCAGAGGCCAGAGTAAGCACCCAGGTTGTCAGCGTCTCAGTTGGAGAAGCGTCAATGGAACGTTTCACTTGCAACGCCTTCCGGGAGCTTCACGTGTGCTAAACGTTACCCAGTATATTTCTGAATGGTTATGACCAGTGGCTGATGAATAAAGCAGTGTGTGGGTCATTCACATGTGTGTGTGTGTGTGTGTGTGTGTGTGTGTGTGTGTGTGTGTGTTTGTGTGTCTGTAAGTTTTCACCTGTAAACAGAGAAATGAAGAGAGAAGGGAAAGGAAAAGAAAAGATTATGGCATTTAGAAAAAAAAGGATTTTTTAAAGCTTCACTTTGTTTTACTAAACAGTGGGGTTTCACCAGATCTACATGGATTCATTTTTCTTCCCTTCATGTATGAGTGAATGGAGACATAAATGTGAACCATTCTGGTTTTTCTTTGTTGATCTTTTTTTTTGCCTAATATGATTTCATAATTCTAATATAAAATTAAAGATTTAAACCATAATGCTCTCACTGTCTCTCTCTCTCTCTCTCTCTCTCTCTCTCTCTCTCTCTCTCTCTCTCTCTCTCTCTCTCTCTCTCTC